>MU006342.1:187007-213800 GCA_010093695.1 Plenodomus tracheiphilus IPT5
CTCGTACGTAGCTAAGCGTGGGTGCAAAACCTCGTGCGTCAAGCTTCCTTATATACTGGACTATCGTCTCTTCCTCGTGCTTTACTAGCTTTGATGAATTGGGATGGATATCGCGTCGGGCAGGTGTTTTGGCGCGTCGGGTACTGAGCGTGCTTTGAGGAACGTTGTAGATAGCAGCAGCACGTCGCTGGCTTAGTGATGTATCAGATTTCATAGCTTGGATGGCAAGAATTAGCCTATCTGCGCGGGAAAGTGATTCAAGATCAGGTAGTTGTGGCATTGTGATAGATAGCAGGAGGTGGTGTTGTCTTGGCAAAGTGATCAGCTCGCTTGTGTGATCAGCTCGCTTGTGGTTCACGTTAATGAAATTTTCTTTTCATTAGTTGTTTTGCGCAGTAACTCACCATGTTTACGGGTGTCGCTTCTCTCAAATTCCAAGTTCTGAAGCTAAAAGGCAGTAACTTTACTCATAAGTGATAAAATGTTATATGACGACGTTATGAAAAAGTGGGTCTGGCGGGATACCGTCAAGAGGTGATCGTACCTGTTAGTGGGGGCGGACAGCCCCGGACTACCGAAAACACCGCCCAAATGCCGGTGCCGTACGAGCCTCAAGACAACGAACGATCATCCGCAACAAACTGTCACCTAGTAAGTGGATTCGGCAAGAACCCAATCTCATTAGAGTCAAACTAGGAACACCATTGAGGAGCGCAATTACCGGTGCAAAATGTCAACTACGTACTTCACGAAGAATGTCAAAACCCAGCTTGTATACTTTACACGTGATAATTCAAACGCTACAGTAAATCCAGACATACTTGTTGTTTCCTTGCTGCTGTACCATCTGGAACTTGTGGCTCTTGCAGCATAGTGTGAATTCAATAGAATACAAGCGTTTTCGTACATGCCCTGCTGAGTAAATACCTCTTGATGTGTGGAATCGAGTAAACATGGCAGTATTAGATTGTCTATAGTCTACTCGAGAGACGGGAGTACTTTCCCTCTGCACTCGCCAAACCCAAGGACTAACTCACCATCCCTATCCTTGCACCATCCCTCCAAGACGACTTCATCCTGGTCCTCAAGGTACTTAATTTTCGTTCCGTCCTCCAGATATACCCATTGGTCACCTCCCTGGGTGGCTTCATACAAACAACCAAGCTCGGTCTTGTTCCCTTGGCTGTCAATAGCCTATGCCTCAAGATTAACGATTGTAACCAAGTTCGTGCATGGCTCATAGCACTTACATCTCCAGATACAGTACCTGTTCCAAGCAGATCGCCGGTATCCAATCCACACATGGCTGACGCATGGTGGGTCAGCTGTTGGAAGGGTGTCCAGTACAGGTACCTCAAGTTGCTTGTTCCCAACGTGTAGGTCTTATCCCTTCCTGCTCTAGCATTAGCAGTTTTCGAGCGCTTAAATCACACATAGTTCGCAAGCTTACTTCTCAGAGTCGCCTTTAAGGCTATGTCAATCGCGCCATCGTCCTTTCCATTCCATCGTAAGTGCTCAAACGGAGGGGGATCCTGTATAGTCTTTGGAGAGCAGCGAGATGTTGTTAACGCATCCATCGTGACGACCCATGTAGAGATAGACGTTCCAAATCCTACAATTCTAATCAGCCAGGGGACTTCAGAGTCCTTCAGTATAGCGACGCACCTTTCCCATGGAATGGGCCAAGAGGTTTCATTTCGAACATCTGAAGATCCCGGGCGGACCAGTCGTTCAGCAGCACGAAACCGAAGATGTGCTCCGGTGCGCTTTCAATACTGAGCTCACTTCCAAATGGTATGGGTTTCGACACAAAGAACCCCATCTCTAACTCGTAGTCCACTCTATATGATGGGCCATATGTAGGGGTATCGCCATCCTTGAAATAGATTCCCCGTGGGCGACGCACTGGCTGTGGCGACGGAATCACGCTTGATACACGAGAGTTGTAGACTGATGGGGCATAGAACCAGTTCTTCGGTATCTGAGTCTCGGCAGACATGTACGAAGTGCTCTGGTGGAAGTAAGTGTTCTTAGTCGTCGACCTGCGAGTGGTGTTAGACTCACATTTTGACAATGCTCCAGTGAGCAGTAGAAGTCCGAAAAGCCCCCAATGCGCATGGGCAAATGCATAGTGACCTTTTCAAGCGGAACCAGGCAGTCCTTATCGATATTGACATTTTGTATGTCCTCGATAATCTTTCGGCGCACTTGCTGACGAACTTTTTGGGGTAAAGCAGCAAATGTGTTCAAAGTTGACTATTCGGCAACGTAAGTACCCGAAAGAGCCATGAGCTAGAGCAAGACTTACCAGATTGAACACCTCCTGGAAGAAGATATTTGAATCAACTTCTATCAATCGCCCTCCTGCACTGTATGCAACAAGATCTATCGCGTAATTGCCAATTGCAGTAGCACATCGTGGTGCCGGCTCCTCTTCCGTCGATATCACACCAAATGGTATATTGTGGATAGTGAACGGAGAGCCCACTGGGATATCGATACTTACCCCCATTCTGACTGATGGATAGTCCTGTCTGTCAACGGTGAGTCTACAAAATTCCAATGAATTTGCGTATAACTGGAGACCTCGACCGCATACCCAGGGAACCATTGAACAAACCGAAGCAAGTTCAGACGTGCGCCCATAAGTTCAATGACTAGTGCGAATTTGTACCGGCACCCAGGGTGTCCATTGGTGAGGATGCCGTGGAAGGCGGGTTGCATGAACTGCGAATCCCAGTGCGGAGTCGCGGCCCACGGCGTTGCGATCAAAAGACCGGCTTTGAAGTCTAACTGTGCAATGCATTGGGGCACTTAGCGAGCCTACTTGCTACAGGTACCATAGGTAATCAGTATCGGACCCAGTGTGAGTATGCATCACGATATGTCTTAACTTCGGCTGATTGGGCGAAAGCCAACGGAATCCGGGTCTCGAGCGCACGGACGCCGTGGCTACCGGTATTCGAAAGCCGCGGAGCGTTCGCGTCGGCCCTACTGGTAGGTGGTCGCTGCCCTCGCGAACAGAGTAGTACGGTAGCCTTACATTTTCTTTTGAAAAGAAAAGATTATACCGCAATCTGACCTATACCCATCGTCCAAGCCGACCGAAACCTTTTACCCCTTGCAAAGATGTCTTTGCCGAAAACTATGTCGGAAGGAATTGTGCAAACTTCTGTAGAGGTCAATATCGTTCAATCGCCTGTGCCTACCCCCAGCAAAGGGGAGGTCTTGATCAGGGTGGTCTATTCAGGCTGCAATCCTAAAGATTGGAAGCTTGTGGTGTATGAAGGTCAGCCATTGAACTCTGGGGACGATATAGCAGGCATTGTGGAAAGTGTCGGTCCAGATGTCAGCGAGTTCAAGAGCGGTGATCGAGTCGCGGCGTTTCACTCAATGCGCACAAGTGGTGGAAGCTTCGCAGAGTTCGCTATCGCACCTGCTTCTACCACTTTTATTTTGCCTCCGAAAATTTCTTTTGAAGCGGTACGTAGCTTTTGGATGTGCTGCAGATCGGGTTGGATATTCTGACTTCTCTAGGGATCTACAGTACCCCTGGCAGCTCTCACAGCAGCCATTGCATTGTACCACAATCTTGGCTTAAGCCCCCCTTGGATGCCTGCGAACAACCCGACTCCGGTACTCATATACGGCGCTTCTACTGCTGTGGGAGCTTATGCTATAAAGTTCGCAGCTCGTTCAAACCTACATCCCATCATTGCGATAGCCGGTAAAGGACGGAGCATGGTCGAAGGACTTATTGACAAGTCGAAAGGAGATGTGATAATCGATTATCGCGAAGGAAATGAGACCATGACGAGAAGGATCCGTGAAGCCTTGAACAAACAGGGGCAATTATCAATTGCTCATGCACTCGACTGCATCGCGGAGCCGAACACCTTGGAGCTTCTGGCCGATGTTGTTGAGCCAAAAGGGCATGCAACATTCGTACTGCACGAGAGGGATTACAATGTGGCAGCAAAGACTTTACGCACATCGATCACATTCGTGGGTTACGTTCATACAGGCGCCTTCCATGCAGAAGCCAACCAGGGAATCAATTATACCGCGGACGGACGAGGCGAGGATTTTGGCTACGTCTACACCCGATTGATTTCTAAAGGCTTACTAGATGGGTGGTTTACACCGCATCCACATGAGGCGATTCCAGACGGACTGAAAGGGCTATCAGGAGCATTGAAGAACTTGAGAGACGGAAAGGTTAGCGCTTCGAAGTACGCAATAAGGATAGGTACTGCTTGATTATAAATTTGTCTCGTACATGTATACTATCATTTTGAGAAGAAAATTACATCACGATCTCGGTCAAAGAACAAACAAGGCTTGAAGTCGTGAGACAACGGTGTAGTCTTGTCTCTAAGGACACATGTATACTATTACATATATTGCGCGAAATGAATGTATACTCACGTGTCATAATTTCGATGTATATATATAGTTTACTAATGATACTGTTTAAGGCATCTAAAAAAAATAGCTAAAGACTTAGCTATGTATTTGTTTGATAGGGCGGGCGTTCCGCCCGTGGCTCACATTAATACTTTGCAATCGCTACTCTTCTTCTCTAACTGCACATCTCTTCTTCTTCTTCTTCTTCTTCATCCCAATCCTCTACATGCGCCACCACCATTTGCAAAAGCTTGCCGTCGAGCGGCACCAAAGAGGTCAAACGTGTGCGAGCCAGGTAATAAAATGACAAGCTGTGGAGCAAAAGTATCTATCTTAGTCAACGTTGAATGCTACACTTTTACATCAGACTCAATACATGGATATATGACGATTGAATGGCTCTTGGTCCCAGTATCATTATTCAATTATCCCTTGTTTCTCCATGATAAACTTCCAGTCCTTACAATCTGGTTCAATACATGGAGGTGACAAGTAACGCAGCTAAGCTACTTTACACCTTGACAGCAGTGTCAACCTTGAACTCCGCCGGTTTCCCCACCGCCACATTTGGCGGCATCGCCAACTGAGTCCCGACATCCTGCAGCTGAGCGGTTACAAAAGCCAAAGGTATCTCTGGGCCCCAAACAAACAACGAATCAGGACCAGCGGGGATCCGCCTCTCGGGCGTGTCCTCGTTGACCAAATCGCCGTCAACGTAGTGCTCGACGATGTTGCCGGAGCCATCGAACCTGGTATCCATTAGTCTTGTCCTGAATCAACATGATAGAGGGGCCTAGAGCCATTTTTTGGGAAGATAGGGTGAGCATACCAGTAATCAAAGATTTGACTGCCGAGCACATGTCGTCCGATGCCCCAACAATTAGTCCAGCCTTTTTTCTCAAGCCAATGGTGACCTATGGTTTGTTCGTCGAAGTCGTTGACTTCGTAGCTTGAGTGGTGGCAGTAGGTGGCAGTTCCGTCTACCGCGCTTAAAAAGAAGCTCTGGTCAGCTTGTCAGCTATCATTATCTAGGTTCTTTCGGATATGTTGTAGACTTGCATGGTGATCAGTATATTCCGGACCAAGGTCAATGTGGAGGAAACAGGTCTCGTCCTTACCCGACACAGGGTTGAAGCTTGAGTCTGTGGGCTTCAAATTCATGTGCCGTGTATACCAATCGCGCGTCTCCTCGAATTTGCCCTTCGGAACCGCGAAGCCGTAATGACCCACTTTGTGAACAGAGCTCGGTCCCAATGTAAATCGACGAACGTCGCCCTTGCGCGGTTTTGCAAGTGCCCCGTTCGGCACTGGACTCGTTGTTTCGTGTCCAGGTACAGAGTCCTCCGTTAGAGCCTCGCGGAGGATCTGTCCATGAACGAAATGCACGAACATGCCGTTGGGATCTCGGACTGACACAATCTTACCTCCACCAGGGCTATCATTATCTCTGATCTCTGTTGCACCTGGCAGCACGGCTGCTCTTTCCAGGTCTGACGCAGAGTCAACTACCCATGCTCCGCCCAGGTAGTGGCGTTCTCCATCTGGAGATCGCTCTGCTATGTTTAGGAAGGGCTCTATTCCGTAGCCTCGGAGGTAGACTTTGTTACTATCTTGACGTGCAATTTCAAGACCGAAATCAGTCAAGAAGTCGACTGCTTTCTGTAGTTCGGGATGTTGGTAGTGTACGTAAGCAAGTCTGAGAACGCGGATCTTGGAGGTCGACATCTTGTGTAATAGCATTCGAATCTACCGCAAAGAAATCATGTTTACTCAAGTTTATTTATCGCCTTTTTACTGTGCAGGGGCTAGCGCTCCCCCATAAGAGCGGATGTTCGCAAACGCAGCGCTACATTTAATGTGGAGACGGCGTTCAGACGGTGGACGTCGGGGCAACGGGATGCGGGGAACGGTATTCGGATACACAAACGGCGGCAAGTCGGCTTTATATTCTGAATCGGATCCTTGAAATTACCGGTTTTGGTAATTGCCATGCTATAATTACTGCATGTAGTAAACATGTTGAATTGTTGAGGTATTATCGGCTCGATTACAAGGCCAGCTCCATCACTTATCACCACAATGGGCAAATCGTTCATGCAGATTCCACAGCTCCAGCAGCATTTCATTGGCGAGACGCCAACGGCCTTCACGCTACGTGAACAGCCTATGCACGCCAATCGGCACTTGAGAGTGATAGGTGTTGGAGCGGGCGCATCGGGCCTCTGTCTTGCGTACAAGCTCAAACACTACTTTACCGACTTCACACTCAATATTTACGAAAAGAATGAGGATATTGGCGGCACGTGGTTTGAGAACAGGTATCCCGGCTGTGCTTGTGATGTCCCTGCGTAAGTGATACAATCACATATACCTATGTACCATGTATGTTGCATTATGGACGGCAGCTCACGCAAACGTACCATAGGCACAACTACACCTATAGTTTCCATCCCAACCTCGATTGGTCAGCCAACTACGCAAGCTCCACGGAGATATACAAGTACTTCAAAAACTTCGCAGACACTTATGGCTTGCGCGAGTATTTGTCCTGCAACCACGAAGTCACTGGCGCTGTGTGGGATGAAGCTGCAAAAGAATGGGACGTGACAATCAAAAGGCCTGACGGAACTGAATTCAAGCAGTACTGTGACTTCTTCATCAATGCAGCCGGAATCTTGAACAATTGGCGATGGCCTGCTGTCTCTGGTCTACAGTCCTTCAAAGGCCCGCTCTTGCACTCCGCTGCTTGGGACGAGAGTGTTGATCTTACTGGTAAACGGGTTGGGCTTATCGGTAACGGGTATGCGTATCACACACAGATTACGCAATATCCGAATAGGCGACTAATTACTCATACAGATCATCTGGTATTCAGCTACTCCCACAAATTGAAAAGTACGTCACTAGGTCCAGATAAATATGGTAGTGCTAGGAGATCCTGGCTTACACTTGGGCAGGATCGCTTCGCATGTTACCACCTTCTTCCGAAGCCCAACGTGGGTCAGTCCCACAAAGGGTATGGAGTTTCACGAGTATACCGACGAGGAGCGGGCTGAGTTCAGAAACGTGCCCGGCAAGAACCTCGAGATGCGAAAGGCAACGGAGAGGGCCATCGCAGTCGACACCTTCCCGCTCCTATTAACAGGTTCTGCCAGTAACTTGGCCGCTGCGGAGTACATGAGGCAACAAATGAAGTTGAGGCTCGGGAATGAAGAACTTGCTTCAAGACTGTTGCCAAAGTTCCCAGTGGGGTGTCGGCGATTCACAGTAGGTCGTATACTAATCTGCGCTACACAGTCCCCAATCTGACGTCTCTAGCCCGGTGTCGGCTATCTCGAGAGCTTGGGCAAAAAGAATGTCACAGTAATCTTTGACGAAGTCGTAAAGCTCACACCCGCATCATGCGTCACACGGAATGGCACCGAAATCGAACTAGACGCCATGATCTGCGCCACGGGCTTTGACACCTCATTCAGACCGCGCTTTCCGATTATTGGTCGTGGCGGCAAAGATCTTCGAGAGGAGTGGGCAGACGAGCCACGCAGCTATCTCAGCATCGCAGCCCACGGTTTTCCGAATTACTTCATGTGAGTTGCGACCTCCAGCCCTGCCAGCGGAAACAGGCTTTATTGTACTGACGCATCGTTACCTACAGGTTCCTTGGTCCTAACAGCCCCGTGGGTAATGGGCCTTTCATCGTAGCGATGGAAACTGAGGTCGACTACATGGCTCAATTCATGGATCGCTGGCAGAAAGAAGACGTCACTTCTTTCGATCCCAAACTCGAAGCTGTCAACGACTTCATCGAACAAAAGGACGCGGCCATGAGCAGGACGGTCTGGGCAGGCGATTGTCCCTGCTGGTACAAAGACCGACGGTCGAGCAAGATCATAGCACTTTGGCCAGGCTCAACGCTGCATTACATGGAAGCGCTTGCACAGCCCCGCTATGAAGATTACGAAATTACATATCGGAGCGGAAACAGGTTCGCGTATTTTGGAAATGGATTCTCACAGACAGAGTTGTGTCCGGATATTGATCCCGTGGCGTATATTCGCGATGGAGATGATGGTGTGCCGATATCGAGGCGACTGCAGTTAGGGGGTACTTGGAACGCGAAGACGATTGGTGATGTACTTACTATTGCGAAAAAGCTCACTATGTAGCGTTGAGCTAGGGTTGTTGGCTAGATATAACGTCATAGCGATTGAACTCTGCTACTGTCCACTCACGTACAACTTCCGATTTCTGGTGAACCTGGACTTTGTGCTTGTGCTGTTGCAGCTATTGAAGGAATTGGTTGTTCAAGAAAATCACACCGAGTTCCGAGTATCTGCTGGGTCTCCAATTTGCTTTCTACGGGTCATATAAGGAATACGAGGGTGACTACGCATGTCTGAGGTATTTGTGCTATAATAGGACTTCTACAAGTAAAGCTGCTAGACCTAATCACTTACAAAGGATTGAGTAAGGAGGTAATGTACAGAAGTGGTTGGAAATGAGCTTATATCAAATTTCTCGTTCGCAGCCTCAAACATTCATCGCAAAGTCGCAACACCAAAGAATTAATTTACGAAACATCGCTAGCAACCAAACTAGTGAGACTTGATGACTTGGGACTAAGTACCGACGCCGGCGTAACAAAGCACGTCAAATACCGTCTGACCAAGTCCTCATTAGGTGATGTAGAAGAAGCCTCATGCTCGCAGATTTCGTCGATTCCTAAACGTTCATAATCAGTATTTGCAAACACCATGACAAGCTCGTGTCAGATTTGGATTAGGCTTACTCGATGCAATCAACCCAACAGTCCATTTAGACGCAAATTGCCTGAGCAGAAGGCGCGACAGATCCCGACATGATGACAAGGATATCGGATCCTTGGCATGCGCATCGTGGTGGTCGGAGAACGGGTTTACGAGCAAGAAGGTGTAAAATGGATGTGCGACAGCGACCTGTTCTGGTTTCCATGTTGACAGTATTCTAGCCTTGTCATATGCAAAGGATTTCGGTGACAGGCTCGTACCTGAGGTTCGCGCGCCTATGCCACGCATGTACCATGAAGCGGATAGGAGCATGAGATGCGTACCAATAACCCAGTTTCTGTCGTGCATGCTTGCAGGGTTGGAGTTCGTGTGATCGGCCTCTAGTGACATTGATGGAGGAAGTGCCAGCCTCATACAACTAATGTCATTTTCGAGCCGGATCTGCATCTCAGGGGATATGCCGTCTTTTCTTTGGCGAGAGCTTTGCACCTGGGACATAAGGTGATTTGCCACGAGGAACCAAGCCCTCGCGCTCTGATTCTCGGTGCGATTCAACGATTTCCAGCACGTCCCCGGGTCTGAAAGAAGTCGTGCAGATGCGATTTCCACATCGCTGAACCACTGCTCGTCGGATACGGGGAGGAGGACTGACATCCGCATACAATCGATCATGACGGGGCGAGAGGAGACGATACTACCAAACATGTCGAGTTCCCAGACTAGCCACCATGCCCTGCGCATTTCCTCCCTCTCCGACCATGTCATGTCTTGAGGCGCACTCGAGTCCTCGTCATCCATGTTTTCCAGGCCGAGTTCGTACGCTAACTGCACGCAGATGCCTGCGTGCACCCATCCCTGGAGAAAGACTCCACGGTTGTAATAGTAGAATGCATACATGATCGTTCCCTGCAGGTATGCCAGCGTGGGGCTAGTTAGGGCTCTGCATTTCGAGAGGTAGTCGCCGGCTGTTTCGAAGAATTTGTGGCCGCGATCTACGGCTGGTGTCTTTACAAGAGAGTCGTGGGAGGAGTACCGCGCGGCTAGTGCAAAGGCGGTGGATAATAGGAATGCTTCGTCGGACGCCAGGTCCGTGAAGGGGTCGTCGTTACAGAGATGCACGCCGTACCGACGTAGGAATCTGGTCTTGTGCAGGATTGGTAGCCAAGGTTGAACGTGGTCGAAAAAAAGGTCCATGAGTTCTGTAAATATGGGAGCGGGCAGAGTGTAGTTCCGCGGACTGTCCGTTTTGCTACTATTGCTATCGCATGAATTTGAATAGGTTGAAGGCGGTTGTAATATCGCATTTTCGAAGCCCAGCTCGCTGGTTGTAAAGTCGACCAGGTCTTGTGCTGACTTGGGCTCTCCTTGCTGATGTGTAAAATCCAGATTATGTGGTTGCTCCAGGCCTGTATAGTCCACGGTATCATCTAACGTGAACATCTCAGCAAGATCAGGAGATGTTCGATCCATAGACGGCCCGGCTAACGAGTTGTTCTCAAGAAGTGGGAAAAGCCAATCGACATCGTCGTTGAAAGCTCGCATGGGGGTTTTCTTCCTGGGCTTGAGGCTCGGAGTGGATCTTTTTCGCTTGCTAGGGAACTCGCAAAGATTGGATGTCCGATCGCATAGGCTGCATATGGGTAGCTTGCGGTCGCATCTAGTTTTCTTCTTGTGACACGATCCACAGGCTCGTCGAGAGAATCCTTGCGGCTGCGCCGTCGTTGCTTCAAGTGTGGCAACTTCGGTCATGGCGAATCACAGGTAACTCGGTAATGTCATCCACTTCTCGGTGTCGAAGTAGTCGTCTAAAGATTTGGAGATAATCCCAGGTACCATATGCAGTGTGCAGTCTGAGGGCACGGGAGCGGAGCGGCGGCTTGACAAACAGATATTGCGGGGCTGGCCACACCTCGGCCTTCGCCCGTGTGCCCGTGCAGCGATTAGAAGGGCTTTGAAGAGTACTGGTCCAAAGTGCCCACACGCGCGTGGCGGTGGCTTCCGTAAAGTCTGGGCGCCATACAGCTCAAAACGTTCCAGGTTGGTAAAGTATGGTAGCTACACAGTACTGCCAGTTTGGCAATAACAGAGTGTTGACCATCATGTTCAGAGATCGTCCCTAGTCACAAGATTAGTCATTGTTTCTCTGTATGTGCATCCCGGCATGCCGTAAATGTTAGAAGCTCTTGCGCGCACGTCACGTGAGTGACGTGTCCTTCCTAGGTAAGCGGCCCAAAGGGGAAAGGAAGCCCTGGGAACCCCGCATTAACGACTCCACCCAGCAGACGCATTGGCCATTCCATACTAATCATCATCTCGTCGCTGCACAGAAAACCTCAAGAAGCTTATTATGCTTGGATTTTAACGCACTATAATACCACTATAACATCTTAGAACTCTTTATAGACTACTAATATAGTCATAGAGTATTGGAGCTTCAAGATGGTACTTGATGCATTGATTGAATTTATCGCTGCTTTGTAAAGATTGATAGAGGGATGACGTTGTGGTGGCTTGATTGTGCGTGTGGTATTGGGCTGCGGAAGAGTAGAATTCTTGTGTTCATATACCTTCCAAGGTTGGATGTAAGTATTTGTCAAGATGGATGGCGGCTATCAGGATTGCGAGGTAGATTATATAGGGGATATGGACATAGTTGTGGATGGTTGAGTCTTCCTTCTGCTATGGTATGACCTCTTGATCCATGCTAGCATCTGTATCATCGAGACCATCGGTATCACTTCGCTTCCTCTCAAACGCACATACACTCTACAAACGAAGAATGACTCATTTATTGTAGCAGCCCCGAAATCGGAAACGAGGAAACGCGAATGGAATCATGTATCTCTAGATCCGCAAGATGTAAGTTCTCAACTGAATCTTCACACCACGTACTTCTAGCTTGGTCTAACATGTGCTCAAATTCAATGAGGTCTTGAACATGCTGACCTTTTCTTCACGCTGCTGGCTTCTGTACAGCTGCGCAAGCGTTGCTTGTTGAAATAGCATGCATTTGCGTCGAGGTACAGAGACCGTATGCTTTTCCCAGCAGTAGTGTACCGCTTGATTAGATTTGAAATTATCTAAGTAGATATTACAATTGCAAAGTTCAGCTACATAGGTAGCTATTCTTAGGACCAATGTAAAATCCCTCGCTACTTCTATAAATTGAGACCATCGTCTCTCCTCTATAAAGCCCTTGTCACACGCTTGTAGTACTGTTCTTGCTTGTAACGTTCGTTGAAAAGCCCCGCTCGACACGAATCTCGCCATTATCTACGATGCCCATCTCGCTTCTATCGAGCGTCTTAGCCGAGACGAAATTGCGTTGCTGGTCGGAGAGCGGATACCACACATTCTTATTTTCTGAGGCGGCGTCTAGGCGATCCGTGCTCTTTCCGCGGCGCACGCTATTGAGTATAGATCTCAAGGTACTGCTGATGACGGTGGGAAGAGCCATTGAGCGCACGAGGGGACCATAGGTAGGCAGACAGGCGGCTATAATAGAGCAGCAACATTCTATTTCGGCCCATATAATATTGTTTACCGATGCGTCTGCATTCAAGGAAGATCGTGAGTTCATGTTGTGCTAGTGCCGGGTGTACTGTAGTGCAGATTGGGTATGCTTACTAGAGAACTCTTCATCTGTTACGGGCTTCCCACTGCCAGCGAGACCAAGTTGGTGCCCAAAATATAGTCGTACAGCGGTGGCGACAACACAGCTATGATAGTCGATTAGTTAGCCAGAGCAACTTGTTGACGCCAAGTGGACCCCTTTTTGGACTTGTAGCGGTACTTACGAGAAGCCCATCCAAAAGATGCCAATGACGAGAAATTTCTTGCGGGTATTGATTTGCAGTTGGCGAATAACAGTTACTGGCAGGCACAAGATGACGATGTCGAGGAACAAGTCAATGGCGGCAAAAGATGTGATGAAAGCACCGTAGTTGATTGAATAACTCTTTCCGAGTGTCCACCAATCAGATATAGGCCAGGCAGAGAAAATTTGGACCTGCAAGGTTGGTGGAGATTAGTATATGCAAGATCTCAGTGAAACTTCAAAGTCTTGGAGTACTACTTACAAGCGTGGCAGTTAGCATGAACACCGCCACGAACACCATCGTGATGTTTGCCGCCATGTGGAATCGCGCAGTCGAGAAGATGCGCTTATAGAACTCTAATACAGCAAGCTTGACGAGGCCATAACAAAGATGCGCGACAATAACCCCAACGTACAAGTGCTAACGCGTCATGTCAGTTCTACTCTCAGTCTTGACTAAGCGCAGCACCTGCCTTCTGGTAATTAGTAAATTCATCAGGTGTGATTGTGCTGAGATCCTGTCCTATACTCGCATTGAACGAGCCATAGAGCACAAGACAGCAATACGAGAATGCGAACGCCTGTGACGAGGATGATCTGTCAGCATGGAAAAAACTCCCAGGAAAGGAGCATATAACCATACCAGCGAAAGAATGATTAACCAGTCGTCCAGACCCAGCTTCATCTTCTGCATCCTTCGGGCTCTGATTCTGAAGGCGACTGCGATGGTTGCTGCGGCCGGAAATACTCAGCTGCAAACTGCAGCTGCAAGTGACCAGGTCGAATACATGTTCAAGGTAACCAGAGAAGAGAGAGGAAAGAGCGCAAAAGACGTGGTGAATAATGTGAGCTGCAAACGAGCTGGGAAGAACGTACTACATTTTGCTCGAATCCTTCGCAAGGGTAGCTTGCTCTTCGCACTGGAGTAAATGCTGTAAGTTTGGGGCACAGACGGGTGGTGGTCAGCCTGCATGATTACTTGGGAACTATTCTTCATCTGGCCCGCGCTTTGTTCTCCCTTGGGGTCGGGCATTGGTAAGTCTGCACGCCATGGCAATGCCAGGATGTAGGCGCTACAGGGGTCTGCCCGCCTGCGTAGGTAAGCGTCGAATAGTAGTTTAGCCTGATCACAATATATGCATGTAAGACCTACCTAATCTGACATAAGGATTCTAGGTCCCCGTTGCCGGGTCTGTTAACTGGGTCACCAAGGCGTGTATCTCTTATGTCACAGATGCTTCTATGAGCGCATAGGGCAGAATCGGCAGTATATTTCCGATGTCTAGATGGCTGGTGTGAGTGACACAAGGCACCCATTCGCATTCTTCGCTGTCAGCGCCACCTGGGCCTGAAAGGGCCTGTCGTCCTCACTCCTGATCTCCCTGAACTCTTGTAATATTCGTACTGTAATATAAGATGTTTCCATTGTTGCTTTCTCTTGCGCCAGGCACTGTCGAAGACCAGCGCCGAAGGGCATGAACTCGAAGGGCGATGGGTTAAATCCGCCATCCCAGCGGGAAGGGCGGAATTCGTCTGCATCAGGACCCCAAATCTTCTTATCGCGATGTAGTGTCGCAAAGCAAGTGTCGAAAAGGGTGCCAGCGGGTGCGAACACTGGTTCCGTGCCATCAGGACCTCCACCTGTGGGTAGGACAGTGTCCTTCAAGGCGACGCGATTATTCTGAGGAAAGACTGGATATAGGCGCAGAGCTGGCAAGGATATTAGTGAATGGCCTTTGTCTAGGATGAATATAAACATACTTTCGGTGATGACGTGTCGCAGAAACTTCATTCGCGACAAGCGATCAAAGTCTAGCGGTTCGTCGCCTATAGCCAGAACTTCACTCCGTAGTTCTGTGAATATAGATGAATGGGTGGCGAGGATACGGATCACGTTGCTGACCAGGGACGCGGTAGTTTCTTGTGCAGCCATCATAGCTTGAATCACCTGGTTCCGCAGAACAGTCTTGTCCCCAGTTTCTTGTGCCATGTTGTAAAGCAGAGTGCGTTTATTGACTGGTGCTTCTCCATCTGCAATGGGGTTGCGCTTGTCACGAAACTCGAGTGCTCGGTTGACGTAGACGTCGGCGAATTCGTGTGTCTTTCTACACGCTTTGCGCCAACTTCCTTTAGGGACCAAAAAGCTCAAGGGGCCCAAGGCAATCCGTAATCCACAACCGTTAAAACCAGCCTGGAATGCATCCAGAAATCCTTCTGCATGCGGCGGGGGAGATTCAGACAGCATCCCAATTGGTTCGCCGAAGAGAAAGAGCGTGTTCATATCTAGATACTTCACATGCGCATCAGAACAGCAACATTGTCGTGCCCAGGGAATTGACTTACTAGCTTGAAGATCCACGACTGAAGGTCGAATTTCGACCCGTCCTTGGGGATACGATCCAACATCATCCTCAGATGCTTCTCTAAAGGCTTGAAATCAGAAATGTTGGACTTGTGGAAGCCTGGCTTGAGGAGTGCATGAGAGTGCTTCCAGGCGAGGCCGTCCATCGTAATGAAACCCTCTCCACAGAAGGGACGCATGTTAGCTAAGCGCAGAGGTTGAATGCCCCAATCGGCGGCATTCTTAGACCACACTGCCCTCAAGTTCTCCGGATGAACTGAATATATGACACTGGAGCCGAAGTTGAGGGCTTCAAAGGTGTGTCCATATGTGTCATAACGCTGCTGGTGCTCAACTAGGAATCGGTTCTTGGTGATGGCGTCGCCGGTCCGCAGGAAGATGTCCAGACCGAAGACAGGCTCCTTGTGCTTGTAGCGGCGAGCAGGCTGGCAACCATGTTTCTGGGCTTTGAGGCGCGAGGCTTGGGCTGAATAGACACGATACGCCACGAAGAGGGCGAGGGAAATAGCTGGCAGTGACAGCAGAGAGACTAGAGTCATAATGGTGTATAAAGATCACACGGTGGCGAACCGAATTGAGCAGATGCGAAGATAAGAATAGTAATGAGATAATGAGAAGCTTCAGGGCCAAGGGTAATTTGATGAAAGCCACTGCGAACGAACGTTGAAGCCGTATAAACCACTTCAGGTGTGAGGTACGAAAGGGTTGGCAGCGGATATCGGTGGGGTCTCCAAAGAAAGAGATCCGCACCATCGGGATCGCTGTGCCACACCCGGTTGTTCGCTTACCTAGTCTACGGACCCTGCTGCTGCCTGCTACCTGCCACCAGGGGTTCTCTCCATGATAGTACTGCAAAGCCTCGGTAATCAAATTCCCTGCCACACTGCCGTAATGAATGCAAGGTTGGCGCCCGCCACCGTTCTTACCCCAGTGAATTGAAAGCGGGCGTCAGCTTCGCCGAACAGTTTGTCCCAATCCTTCTTCTCCCGCTCCTTGGCATTGAACAGTTCCATCATGGCAAGATCGAAACCCCTGGTGTGCGTAAGTGGCTTGGTCGCTACAAGTTTTGCGAATTGTGACGTACCGCACCAGTCCTTCTCTATACCAAGACGTGGTACCCGATTCGGGCACAACGAAGTCAGAGATGAGGATTCTGGCTCCCGTCTTAAGAGCCGGGATCAGGGCGCGAAGAAGCATGGAGCAGTACTTATCTGGCCAGTCATGAAAGATCCAGCGGAAGTGGTACGCATCCGCATGGTGCACAGGCTGATCCTCGAAGAAATTGTGGGCCATAAACGTGATCCTGTCTTCCAGCTCTGGCGGAATGGACCGCCTTGCTTTTTCCTCTAAAACCTGGTGATCCTGAATGACGATTCTCAGCCCAGGCAAGCGAGCCGCAAGCGCCACAGCCGTCGAGCCGGCCGACCCACCAATGTCGACGAATTGCTCGACATCAGTCCAATCAAAAGCATCGCACAGATGGTGCGGTGCGAGATCCTCATTGGAGTTGAAGTAAACCATTGCGTTGGCAAACCGTGCTGCTCGCTTGGGCTGGTCCGCTAGCATATCAAATAAATGCGTATCTAGATTATGAGCAAGCGCATATCCCTAGATTGGTGTGAGCAGAGGATTCAATGCCTTAGAAAATCAGGGTAGAGTACCGAATGTTGAGGCTCTTGCGAATCGGGCCACTTCATCAACGCTGGAATAGCCTGTTCATGTTAATGCTTCGGATTCCTCTATGGAGTAGGAGCCACACAAACCTGTGTAGCGGCTGGCCACATCTCTTCGCAAACCATCCCAATCCATTCCATCATCATGGGTGATTCCGCAAGCATTTTTGAAGTGGCAGAGTGCGCCAAGTTGTTGCCATCAATCTCACAGAAGATGTGCTTTGTGATAGCATATCGCATGATGCGGCGGATAACATCCTCGCCCGCTCCAGCTTTCTGCGAGAGATTGTGGTAGCTAATGCTGCCACTTATGGGGACCAGGCTTGGTAGCTTGAATTTGTAGATGGCGTGTAGGTTGACCAGATTGACATGCTTCAAGATGCGTCAATGCTACCGAACATCATGAGCACGCAGAGGGCTACTCACTGCCAGAACCTGGTTGTGTACATGCAGTCTGGGGCCCTGAACCAAGCTTTGCAGCTCCGTTGTGAGTTCCATTATGCTCGTCTGCAAGTCGATTCCTACCAGCGGTATGATTTCATTCCTGGAAGCGAGTGGATCGTGAGAGGGGAGCGCACAGCCATGCTTGCGCAGAACTGCGATGTACTCCTGTGTTTTCGACGCAACATCTTCAGCAAGTCTCTCTATCTCGGAAAGTTCCATAAGAGCGCTGGCCATTTGGGGAGTTTGTTAAGTGTAATGAATATTGGCTACTTTCTTTGAGTGAAGTGGCAGAGGGCTAGATCACGAATGCTTGCTTCCACTCGATCTGTACACTACAACAGCTACCTGTGTACAGGCGACTGCCAGGATCAAACCCCTGCACGCTTGTGATGGCTGACCTCGGCCAAGGGTGGGGCATCTATTCCTTCCCATGTCGGCATCCAGTCTAGCAATTCCGACCAGTCAACGCAATGATGCACAGTGCCAAATCCAGTCACCCCTCCTAGCTGCTCGTCTTTTAACTCTACCGTTAGATCGGCATTGCACATTAGGCTCTGCCTCAACAGGTCGATGCAGTGTCGAATGTGACCAAGTGAGTGGTCTTGCAGTGCGCGCTTCGATGCTGCCCTGTCGCTAGTCACCTTAGAATATGCCTGTACCTGGTCATGAAGCACATAGAAACCGTGCCGTAACTCATCCTGGTTTCCTTCGGTCAGCGACATAACTCACTAATGTTGAGTCCGCGACTGACCAAACAATGCATCTGGTGAAAGACGGAAAAGGCGGAACGCTTGGGTGCAAGTTCCGGGTGCACGAAAAAGCCGCCATGCTTTGGGAAGAGCGATGCCCAAGCTGCATCACTCAGTTCTGACGGAGGTTCACCGAAAGTACGATTGTACTCAAACCGCCTGTACACTTTTCCGACTGGACCAGGTCAGCAGCAGAGCTTAGAATTCGGGAATGTGAAGGCCTTAGTTACACTTACATCCGAGATTGTTCTGCGTTGACTTTGTCGTCGTCTCCCGACCTATGAAAAAGCTGGCGACCGCAAGCAAACATACAAAAGCGGCTTTCAAGATCGAGAGCCACAGTGAATATTTCAGTTGAGGCTGGCTTCTTCCATCTTTGTCGTCCTGTACAAGGTCGTATTGGTGCCGTTCGGGCTTGGACCACAGGAACAACTGCATTCTGAAGGGCGGATCGTATGAGCACTCTTTATCTTGAGACAGAATTTGAGATGTGAAAAGAGGGAGAACCCTAGTGTAAGGAATGACGGAAGATATGAGATCACTCATGGAGTCCTCTGTGGTGGCGCTTGGGCCATATCGATGCAAGCATAAGCGGCTTTTTGGTAATCAACCTACATAAGACCTCAAGTTAAGAGATCTCCCATTACTCTTGAACCTAGTAACATACACACCTGTTGAAGGCTAAACCCGATGAATTGTCGCGACAGTGAGGAGAAAGAACGTTTCTTACCATATTATGGTGACAAGCGGGAGGCATGCAACTGTCACCACAGACGGACCCTGCTCCTCCACATACTTTTTTTCGTCATCTATGCCTGCACCACTGGCGTTCTGTTCAAAGTTGGGTCGCAAATGTTTCGAAAAGAGGACAACCTGACGACATGGAGTATTCTCTCTCCTTGTCTTTATTTCCCTAACAATAACTAACTGACACGATTAGCACTTCTGGGAGAGCAACTCGCCATCCGTCCAGAACGCTTCGCGTTGGCTGAGAATAGCGCGTTTGCTGGCCCGCCTAGCACTGACATCGATATGGCATGGAGGAAGCTGCTTGACCATGTAAACATACGTGCTTCCAGCGACGAACTCGCCTTGGCGAACCAAACGTCCATTGAGCTCCCGCACAATCGCGGCTCCTTAGTATGGATGGACGTCAGCCACCAGCTGCACTGTGTAGTACGTAACAGCTTTTGCCGAGACTAATGAGCTTCTTTGACCATGACGCATCTGCAGAAGTACTTGCGCCAATGGATTTACCGCCAGCACTATCACCCCGACGTGGGCCCTGATGAGGAGCCACACTGGCTATTGCACACAGGTGAGACTGCTGCTCTTGTGCTTTCCCGACCCAGCTTACTCGGAAAAGATCATTGCCTAGACCTGGTTCGACAGGCCTTGATGTGCCGCGCTGACACGTCCTTGATGACCTTTGAGTGGGCGGCAGGAAGACGGGAGCCGATGCTCAAGTTGCAGTCGCCTGAGCATGTTTGCGTCGACTGGAATGATCTGATGGAAAGGGTGCAGGCGCGCAGGATCAGCGATGCAGAGATGGCCCTGCTGGTGAACCCGGGCTTGGAGTCGGAAACAGACAATGTCCGCGCGTAGTCAAAAACTAGGCCTTGGCGGGGTGCGCGGGTGCGCAGGTGCAACAGGGGTGCGTTAGGTGGGCAGCGGCGGTGGCGCCCTCAAGCCTTGATCCATCCATTCCCTTCGTATACAACATGTGACAAGTGGTTTCCTGTCACCATCTGGGTGCTGCATCGTGACAAGTATCAATCATCCCTTCTCGTGTAGTGGCCTTTATGGACCTTGACCTGCCATGAAGAATTATCACGAAACGCATTCGCCTGAAGAGGCGGTACCTCTGCAGATTGATCCCGCCAACTCGTTCACCCCGCTCAAATATAGGTCCTCTCGAAAGTTGGTTGTAGTCGTTACCCTTCTTGTTGTTTCGGCAGCGCTGAACATTGCCTTTGTTTTCAACATCCTGCAAAAAAGGTCCTCCAAACACTGGCAGGATGTCTCACCATATGGTAACTTCCTACCCATCGCAGGTTTGTATACACCACACAGCTGACTGTCTGCCAGCACATCTACCACGAGACGTCCCCGTCAGATACGATTCACATTCTCCATTCGGCATTGGAAGCATCACCGAGGAAGATCGAGCACTCGCCTGGGAAAATTTAGATTCAAGCGTCGGTGAAATCAGTTTGGACATAGAATGGGCGGAGGCGCGCAAATTGCCCAAATCGGCGCCCTTCTTCTGGGATGAGGGCCGACAGATATACCTACTCAATGCGCACCACAGCTTACACTGCATGGTGAGTCTCCGTTGCTCTCCACGTGCCGCATAGCTCACACAGCGATAATAGCGCAAAGTTCGTCGAGCCATTGTGCTCTACAACTACAATCGCCCGCAGCTAGACTCCTACGTACATCTGGTACATTGCATGGATCACTTGATGCAGAACATCATCTGCGAGGCCGACGACACGCCATTCTACACATCAACCACTTCCAACATCACCACCGGGCTTGGCCAGATGCGTATGTGCCGTAGCTGGGACCGCCTGACAGACTGGGCCAACGAGCGAACAGCTTGTTTTGCCTACATCAACGAAACTCAAGGCGTAAATACCGTCATTGAGCGCTTCCGATATTGCCCCAAAGACAGCTACCTGTTGAAGCCGATGCGCAAGTACTTCGGCTATCCTGATGGCTGGTTCCAAGAGCGACCGCAGGATGTCGACACCGTGCCTCGATATTGGGAAGGTCTGGACGACCAATCAGGGCAGAATGTGAATAAATAGCAGGGTATACATGCTGATTCCAAAGGATATGGTTCACATGGTCTTGAATACCGATTAAGCTTCAGGTGACAGCTCACAATTCATCGAGGAGCGCTGCGCCAAATCTTCACACAAACGAAGAATACCGTAGATCATGTCTCGGATGGTGCGTTCCTGCTGCATTCCAGCAAGTGTTTCAATGACGTCACTTTTGTAGTCTTTTGAGAAAGTACAGCCTTTTTCGCAAGACATGATACGTTGCAGGGATGAAAGTGCCAGAAGCTGTACATGCGTGTCGTGCCCCAATATATCGCAACATTAGCGTTAAACACCCTCAAGAACTTGATAGCTCCTCGGAGTCCGAGGATATATTGAATTCGTGCAATTCGTGCAGTGCCAAGCAGTGGGACTCGTTAATACCATGGGAAGTTCATACCCAAGCGCATTTTCTAATCGGATTCATGCTTCCGATTAAATGGAGGCCACTGGAGCATTATCGGTCAAGCACTTAATTTATATTCACAGATCAGGTATAACCTTACCCCTCTACCTAGCATACCTCAACAGCGGTGTGATGCACAGTAGACACTTACGCCCAGCAGGCTCCAGGGCTATGTCAGCGTGCGTGTAAACGCTGCATCCGGCAAGCTTCCTGACTCTACCAATCAACAGATTATGCTCTTCTATCCTCGTCCCTCCCTGCGACCACATGTCGACATCAAGGAAAGGAAGGCTCATAAAGCCTTGTATATCTCCAATAGCTTTCCTATATTGCTTTCTTGATACATACCAGTGTTTCTCCTCCCAAACTCTCTCTTTAGGCGCAACAACCATCAGTCTACACTTTTGTAGTAGTCACCACTCCTTCATCCGGCACAATGCGTCTCGCTCTGCATATCGCGTTTCTCAACCTACTTGCTACGAGTTTCTGTGCCCCAGTACCTATGAGCCATGGTAACTACTTCACATGATCCAAAAGACTAGGTATCTTCGTACCCTCTTCTAACGTCTTTAGATGCCAGCCGTTCTGTAACCGTTTCTAGCATCGGCGATGAAGATGCAAAGGTTATCTACCCCGACTACCGTCGCTCGGTGACAGTCACGAGCGAGGACCAGGATGCAAAAATTATCTACCCCGATTATCGTCGTTCTGTGACGATTTCGAGCAGCGGTGATGAAGACGCAAAAGTCATTTACCCCGATTATTGAGATGCGGAAGTATGTGTGAGGGTCACAGATATGTTAGGATTACAGGAGACTGAGTGAAAGGGGTCAGTGGTCATCGTTCGTTGTTGTTATCACAATACTTATGCCCAGAGATCGTTCTTACTCCTATAAATGTTGTCTCATGTAGTATACTTCTAACGGAAGCGCTGCTGATGCAACGCCTTTATGAAAGAAACTTTTTTGGCAGCTGAACTTTTGCCAAAGCTACATACACTTTCCGATGCCCTACTTCTCGCTGAAATGCAATACACCAAATCTAGTAAGAGTCCCAAGCTCTACAGATAGTAACGGCGAACCCTTGAGGCGCAGGGCCGTACTATCGTGTGTACGAAGGTCGACCCGCAAATCACGGCAGGTGAAGTCGTGTCAGATTCTATCGTGATCATGATTGATGTCGATCGACCTAGTGTCTCCTTGAATCTGCACCACTTCCAATGAGGAATTCGGCGAACAACTTCGCAAGCTGCATACTTAGCTCTTGAAATCTTCATCCTTTCATATGGAAGTAGACTGTTTCCAGGTAAGATATGACACTGAACTTCATTGTATGAGGAACGTCCTCCGACCGAGGTTCTTGCTCCGCTTGTGCGCCGGGTTATAGACTTGGACATGTGGACGGATATATATTGTGGGGGTGCCCAAGGATGCATGTAAAAGATTTGATTAGGCTAGCAATGTTAATTTTGATTGCGGCGAGGTTTTGTTGAGTGCGATGGACAATCCTTCGGAGACTGAAAAGGACGCTAACAAGATTGTATGCACGGCAGCGCCACCCGTTCGGGCCGTGCCTGCAAGCCTGGCCTCCTCAGCATACATGCATTTGAACGACTAGCGTACTTTAACAGTACGCGCCCAGTCTGTCCGTCATAGATGTTGTTCGCAAAGCGGGGCTGACGCAGCCCAGCTAGGTTTGGCAAATATCCGGGACATTTGAAGAGAAAACTTGGACATTTCGGCCCAGACATCCCAATTAGTATAGATATGTCCCATATGCCAGGATTTCTAATCTTGATAGCCAGCCCGTCACGTGCGTTGTCTACGTGAGTGTAAGGTATGTCTAGATAATCTAAGACAAAACTCTTAGTCACATAAGAACCTTAGCGTATATCTAAGTATCCTAGCTGAATAGTTAATCCTAGATGGGATGTATGTTATTGCACATTTTACTACCATACGAATGATGACTATAGACCGATAGTAAGAAACGCCCTTACAGCCAACAATCAACACTCCTTTAGAAAGTAGCTTCATAAACAACCAAGGGATCTAATCCCAAACAGAAATCTAACAAAATATCCGTGATCAAAGTTTCCTCACGACACTTGAGCCCGTATAGTTCAGATCACAACCAAGCACATTGCGATAGACGTAGTGCAGCCCATGGCTGTACACGCCGCTTGAAGGCAAATGTTTAGAAAGCATTTCAAGTCCAAGCGGAAAAGAGCAGATAACACACATTTATGAACACTTCAGGCCACTTTTGCGGTTTTATTGGTATTGGGTGATAGCAATAATAGCCCGGAAGCGTATTGCGATTAAGGCATAGTGGGACTCTCAATGTGGTAGATTCAAAGTTAATTAACACATGTCCTGGGCCTGCCAAATAAATTATAAGATATATATATAGTTTAGGAACCTACCGTCTTGATAACTACGCTTGATCCTCGAAGTGTACAGCGTCTTCTCTGTCACTTTCTGCATTCTTGTTTGCACCTGTAACCATTGCAAGATGTAGGACTCACATCATGTTGGTGTTTTTTTTAACTCTCAGTGCACTCGCTATAAGCGACCACGCTCGTAGTTGGCACCGTAAGTTCTTCGCATGACTGCACACTTCCAGCACAGATCAATGTCCCCACTCGATTCTGTTGAGGTACTTGAGCTGGTAGACACTGGTGATTCGCACTCCTGGATGCCATCATCTTGGTCGCAGAGGTCTTCAGATTTCGACAATGTGTCAGCGATATTGAGGGCGACCGCATCACCCTTTATTTCATCAAGCAGCTTTTCCCACCACATCTCGTTGCGATCAAACGTATGATAGACTTGTCTACCGCACTGTACACATAGGTCCTGCGGCAGATCGAGAGGCTCAAAGTCCAACCGGAAGAGTCTCGTCAGGCTATCGACATTCCACCCGCTAGTCACCAGGGGCGTCTCCTTTAACTCGTTGGTAACGAAATTATCGACGTCGAATCCCACTTCGCAGATCACTTGGCGCCATCTAAAGAAGGATGATGATCTTCGCGTCGCTAGTGAAGTCGGAGTATCGAACCGTTCCGATGCGTGACCTCCATAGGCTAACGAGCTTTTACAAACAAGGTGAGGATTAGCACCCCTTTGCAGAAGAGTTTTAATTCCAGGAACGAATATATCCGGAAAGTTCATGGAGATGCCTCCATGCATTGGCGTGTAGCCGCCCTCATTCACGCTGATGTTGATCAGATCTCCACTGAAGTCCAGGACCTGCTTCAAGAGTTTCGGACTCTCAAGACAGAATTTGATTAACCACGCGACCATCTGCAGAGAATGGCTCATTCGGAGATCAGCGAGGAGGTATCAAGAATCCATTCGGAAACTTCGGTGGTTGTCCAAAGACCAGTTGAAGCGCGCTCACGTTCTAGGACTACGAGGACCATCTTCCAAGCTTCTCTTTCGTGGTTGGTGAACTCTAGATCGTCCAAGAGTAGACGAAGAGCTTCAATCCTTTGGTATGGTGGTACTTGTGTCGTACAGCTGACGGTGGCTGCAGTGACCAAAGGAGAGCTGCAGTTAGTGTTAGCTTCGAGGACAAGGTGTGTAAAGAAAGATTTGTACCAGTGTTCATAATTTCCATTCGGGAAGTCAAAAGTGAGTACCTCTCTGTTAGAACCCGCATGCAGTAGGGTCTTTATGAGAGGTAAATCACATCGCCATGAAGCAACCTAATGGTGTTAGGAAAGACCATGAGGATAATGCTTATGGAAGATCAGAGCTTACATGAAGCGGTGTCCAGCCTTTGGAATTGGTGTCCCTTGGAGACGCTTGACCGCTTGTCATCAAAGTATTTACAGCCATGACATTTCCTTCTTTGCAGAACTGGAATATGAGCAAATTATCTGGCACTGCGTGGAATGTCTGCAAGGAGTTCTTCCAAGATGTGCCCTGACGGTAGAGGACCATGCGGACCCCATATCTCATGCTACACCACATCAACCTGCTATCTGGGTAGAATGTGAATTGGGTTTCTACTTCAGTGAGTGAGGCTGTGGTACTGTAGTCAGTGTCCTCGGCAAAGATAGGATCGAAGATGGAGAAATTTCTGGTATTGAGTTAGATTGTGCCGAAGACTGAAGGCGTGATTGAGGCGTATGATCCATGGAAAAAGGCTGGTCCCAAATGTCTGGCTCTTGGTCTTTCTGAGCGTATCGAGTCTCTGGCGCCTTCCACGCCTGCTTCGGACTGCTATATCCCTGATGTGTTCCTGCCTTACCTTGATGTTCAAGGCATCGGCGTTCAGCTTGTCCGCCATACTCTGCACTGCTTGTTCGATCACTGCCTGCATGCCGGACTGCATCCACAGTTGAGGGACGCTAACAGTGACACGTCGCATCTCAGACTTCAGACTTGAAAGGTGCATTAGTACGTCTAGTGGTTCGTTCAATTCCGTTGACACTGTGCCAGAAGCGTTTTGCGCGGTGAGCTTCGTGAATCCCTCGGCTAAGGCTGTCATGGTTTGCTCCTGAAAGCGGTACAGTACCTTCCTGTTACAATCAGCTAGTGTAAAAGATCCAATATATTGTACGTACTCATGCAGATTGAAACGGGTCAACACCAGCGTGGTCTTGGTTTCGCTCAGTGAGAGCCGAAATTGCATCACTGGATCGCTTTTGAGAGAGAGCTTAAAGCTACTCCAGGTGCGCAAGACACGACTGTCTGATGAGACACCAGTCTGCTACTTTGCCATGTTCGCCTGTAATGCTTCCACCTGCGACAATATGCTGTCCAGTATCGACGTGAGCGTCGGGATCACGGCCATATGTTTGCTCTTTTTGCTGGATTTCTTTGACAACAGCCTCGAGTAGTCGTGGTTCGTGTGCTAACTCTAAGACGTACTCTGGAGCTCCCTGCACCTTCTCCCAGAATCCGCAAAAAGTGTTGATCTTGTCTAGGAGCTGGATAGACAGTGAGACGATTGCGAAGGCGCTAGCGACCCCAGAAATGACTTCCATTGTGGAGAATCGGAACGACTTTCACAGTCAGTGCTAACGACACAGACTGTATTCATTTAGGGAGAGCACTGTACACGTAGCGATCTTACTGTATCGAATTCTGGCATTTACACGTGCGCTGTGGCGCATGGGAATGAGTTTGCGATCTGGGCGTGTGAGAGAGATGGCAATCTCGACCCCTGAACCCGACCGCGACCGCGACCGCGACGCGACATCCTTGCCAACCGAGCTACCAGCACCACTGAAGAGACGCGCAAGAAACACCGCTAAGCAAAACGAACACTACCGCAGGCTACTAGTACAGCCAGACCTATCAGCCGACGACTCCGACACCATCCAGGTCGA
>MU006343.1:8518-159515 GCA_010093695.1 Plenodomus tracheiphilus IPT5
AACTCAGTGGCCTTCTCGCACGACTCGGCCAGGCTGGCGTCAGCGTCGTACAACAAGACAGTTAAGATATAGGATGCGAGCAGCAGGGCGCGTCTGCACACCCTCGAGGGCCATAGCAATGATGTCAACTCAGTGGCCTTCTCGCACGACTCGGCTAGGCTGGCGTCAGCATCGCGCGACAACACGGTCAAGATCTAGGATGCAAGCAGCAGGGCGTGCCTACACACCCTCAATCCCAGCAAAACTCTTCTCAAATTATCCTTTAACTCTACTAGTTCCTATCTTTGCACTAAAATAGGTACTATTGCTGTTCAGAACTCACAGGTTTCTAGCACAAGTAACATTACAGAACCCAAGCGCCCTCTGTATGTAGGCATAGGTGTAAGCTTAGATAGCATATGGATCTAGCATGGCAGTAACAACATGCTGTAGGTGCCATTAGAGTATCAACCATCATGCTCGGCAGTGTGCAAGAAAACTATTGGCATAGGCGTTCAGTCTAGAAGAGTATGGAGTTGCAGTATTAACCTTTGACATAAACAGAAGTGTTTATAGCAACAACAACGCTAATTTATGCTAATATTCTGTATAGGTTCTCTTAATATCTCTATTCTATGAGGGACAAGGATGTACACAAATAGTTACATAAGTCTTGTTTTACCACAGCAAGCTTTCAGAATTCTACAAGAGCAGCTGTCTAATTACCTAAATTAGGCTTTAACATATTCTTAGAGAGCATAGCAAACACGCTGACTGTCTTGCGAAAGCGTCTACCATTAAGGGTAATAAGGCTAGGATATAGGCTTAAAATGCGAGATATCAATCCAAGGTGCACGCGGAGGAACTTCAGACAATAATGTCACATGCTATTATCCATCTATGCTTAGGAAGCTTTCAGCCACACATTAGGTCCATGCTTAATGTGGCTTATATCATGACTTATCTTAAATTATTATGTAAGACATGCTAACCTGTTAAGGATAACCCCGCTCAGATCGCTTCGTTAGAAAGTACCAACCGGGGTGGCGGCATTGCATGAATCACCCTCGCATTGCTGCCACAGGGCTGAAAATAGCCTATCAGCGTGTTAGTATGACCAGAAGGCTAGATACTACTATATTATTATTGTTGTAAGTCGTCTAGACTTAGTGGTGTGCCTGTAGTAGAGAAGTCCTGCTGCGTCGCGAAAAGAGGCCCTCCGCAAAGAAGGCGCGAAGGCGACGACAACTTGGTAATTTTCTAGTAGTAAGTGGTTAGGCGGTAGAGGACGAGCCTCTGCACGTAACCTAAGCGACGCAGTACGATTATCTAGACGTGGCGAGTAGTTTTATTGTTTTGAAGTCTAAGTACCTGTGATTTTTCTCGTTACGGAGTGGTCCTCGCTACGTAGTGGGGGATATTAATTAATCAAAACCCCCAAATTTCCCAGTATATTCAACGCTTCATGAGGTCTAGATCAGACATAGACTTTTAAAATATCAATTTCATGACCTCGCTTTTCTCGCACAATACTATGCCAACCACTTTTCAGTATCGATACTAATGTGCTCAATACTCTCGAGACTACCAATTGTGTTTTGCGTAATCAAAACCAAACTCCTCTTCAAACGTGACACCATCACATTAGAATTAACAATTCGATTTCAGATCTCGCCGAAGCAATTTTCTTCTTCGAGATCGCTGTGCTCCATCCAAATACTCTCCTGTTTGTAGCTCCACAAGGCTAAGTTCGATTCATCTGTTCCAATGGTGTGATGGCACCCAATGCCAATAATGGAGACATGAGAATTTAGAACTTCACGAAACTTCAGTCACTGTCTTAGACTCTGCGTGCAAATTGGACAACTCATAGCGCAAGGTTTCACTGGTAGAATCGGCTCTCAATTGTTCTTATTTGTTCGACACAGAACAATGACTCCATTCTCCAGAGGTAAGAGATACGAGGGCGAAGGCTTCGCGTGTACGGCAGATTTCCAGTCGATTTTTAATCGATGCAGTGCTCCCACTTGTCTAGCAACGTCCCTCCCTGCGTAACGGGACACCCTACGTGGTAGGACGCCACAGACACTCCCCAGCACAACAAACGCAACAACGGGCTAGAGACATACAGTCTCTCAGAATAGCAGCTTTAAACTACACAATTTATTCTTTCCTAGTATCTTTTAGAGATAGATTCTGCTTACTGTGCAATACAACCTTTTGGTACGAGCGTCACGCGACCGCCTCGCTCTAGCTACCAGTAGGTGCGTCAAAAGCTTCTGCATCATGTTGAAAGTCTGTTGACATACAGCTCATTTTATCATTATCCTATCCCGAGCACTGCGCTTGAGCTTGAGAGGCTCTCGTGCTTTTGTGCTAAGTCTAAAGTCTGCCTGCTAGATGAAGAGGCCCAGCACATCTAGCTCAAAGTGGTTTCCAAGGTTAGCTGTAATCTATTGCTGCTGACACTAGGTCTATAGTCGTCCCTGCACATGCCACATCGCTATTTATCGTGCTAATGCTGGTACGGTATTTATCTCTCCGGCAACGTACGCAACTTTTTCTGCGCATCAATCGCTCAAGCCTTTTCCCGCTTTTGTGCAATCGACATCGAAATACAGTTTTTCTCGATCTCAAGGCCAGGTCTCACATCTCCTGTGGGGTACCAAGGCACCATTTCGTCAGCCGAAAACCTCGAGACTGCTGAAGACCTCAGGCAATTGCAAGAGAGGATGGCCCTCCAAGGACCGAGGTATCCAAAGCAATACCATCGCACCGAAGACAGTCTTACACACCCCAACTTACGACCAGACACCAGATGGGGTTTCGTCATCGTCCGCGCAGTTTATGGTCCTTCTAGCGATGCGCTGTGGACACAGTGGCTCGAACTCTTTCGCACGAATGTGTCAGAGACCTTAAGGCTAGAAGATCAACTAGAGCTGCTTCCCCGTCATGAGATAACGATTATTGAGGACGAAGCAACACTTGCTGGCGCGGATTCATATACCACACGCCGCGCATTTCGCGCTTGGGTAGCCGCTGATCTGCCCCAACGGCTCCACGACGAATGCCTGGAAGAGTCGGGCGGACTCACGCAGGTTCGTGCCAAGTTACTCAGCAATGACGAATATAATGCGCCCAACGCAATACACCCTGTGAGTATTGTGCCTCCTCGATGGCAGTACTGCATATTCGTGGACCAAGATTGCTTGCGCTCGGTGGAGAAGGGGTCCGAGGATCCGGATATGCAAGACCCAGCTTTGAAAATTCTCACTACGTACTGGGAGCCAGAAGAAGAAGGGGGGCCCACCGAGGAATTCACTCAGGACTGGGATGGCGGCGAGACCGATGATGGCGCCGAAGAGGTTGGATGGATGTACATGGACATGACAGATTATGTTGCCGTGTAAGATCGTTTAAATGATATATTCGCTTGGCATGAGTATTACGAACGGCCGTACAAAAGCTATGTGGAGGATACGAGCCAAAAATAATGTGATAGGTCCTGTACGCCATGTGAGCTTACTAAAGTGGCCAGCAATAACGGCAAGCGGCACGGCGACCAGCCACGTCTTACACGCAAGAAAGGGGTGTGGGGGATGATTAACATAAGCAATAGATTGCAGCACAGCACTGACCTCGCATGAGATCAAAATCAGCGTCATTATCTGGTGCTTGTGTGGATGTCACGCGGTGAACTCGCGAGTCTCACGTCAAAGCCTGATGCACTTGACGTGCGGACGACTGTATGGTCCCTGGATGGTGTACATCCATCTTTCAAGATTCAGGCTCTAAAGAGTGGGTGTGGAACCCATCGCATAATGTACAAGGAAAAGCTGGGTGCAGTTCAACTTTCCGCGTATAATGAGCCACTTTTGCGCTGCTGGTCCCTTTTCGACAATTTGGACAAAGCCTGGTACCGTCCCCGCTCACAGAACTCACGTTTGGGCAGTCTTGGGGTCCGGAATGATTATAACGGCAATAATCACAGGTAAAGTGATATTCGCCGACGTCTTGCACCATGGTTCCATATCGCCTACCCAGAAGGAGATCTGTCGCGAGATCTGCATTTGAACGGAGGAGATCTACCACAGTCTCGTTTTGCAAGGTCGACCCTATCATATAGCAGCGACTTGCAACTGTAGTAATGACAACGTTACGTATCTCTCTATGAGCCTGTGCTTCCGTTGTCGTAAAGTCGTACACGAAGGCAGCAATCTCACGCCACTCGTTGCTTTCAACTACTTGTATGGATTCTGCGAATGATGTCTTCGCAAGTCGATATAAGGATGCGCAGTCATATTTATCCGCTAGAATAGCGACTTGCGCATGGAGGAGGGCTTCGGATGTGTCGTACTTGTGGGCGTTGTAGCCTGCTTCGTAGAAGTACAACACCATGCAGTCGACCGCATCAGCATACTCAGGCTCATCATCCAAGGTAATTCCTCCGCTGTTTGTTTCCTGTGTGACTAATTAAATCGATACTTCATCCTGGTCATGATGTCTTACCTTAAATCCGCTGGTAAGAGCCTTCTGGAACCATTTGGAATGGCAAACTGTAAGGGCTTTGTGGATCTGCCAGGTCTTGTCTCCAAAGTTCAGAGTCAGATCTGATAGATTACCAGATAGTAAGTATGAGATATCGCGGACGTAGTCTTCAAAAGCCATAGCTACCTTGGGCCAAAAGTCCCAAAATTATCGGTTTGCAACAAGTTGCTAAATAGCTGAGAGGGTAATTAATATGCCTTGTGACCTACCACATTCCATAGCGCAAGGATGGTGCCCTCCAGTAAAGAATATACTTCATTCCACACTACTCAATTCAGCTAGCGCGGTGAGGAGTGACGTTGGTCAACTCATCGAATTTTGCGTACAAGCTGCGCAAAATCACGATCAGAATGGTTAATTCACATATTGAGACTGGCATTTTATTGAGGTGCATTGGCGAAATGACCTGTCATGTCGAGTTCCTGCCTTTACTCACCAACTTATTGAAGATGTTAAGGTACCCCACAGGTTATCAGCGTAGGTAGCGCAACCTTGCTAAAACCACACCAAAACACCACCTGATAGTACCATGCTCTGATGGTGTAGGCGCACTCGGCGATGAATGACCAAACGGCGTCAAGTGACCAGAACCTGTTTGGAGATTCTTAACTGCACCATACGGGTTGGGCATGGTAGAGGCGTCCATACTGTACAATCTATCCCTTGATCATTGTGTGGTTTAGAAGAAATTCGAGCTTTTAGAAGTCGTCTTGAAGTTTGACAGTCGGCTTTATTTGATGTGGTAATGGGTGTCTGGAAATGAACTGCCACAGATTTTGTTACACTGGCTCTAAGCGGAATTACCGTTGAAATTTATTTCGTTTAGAGCGTCGTCATTGTATATACTGTGCCATGTTCATCGTAAGCGAAATGCACCACACCCGCCATGATGTGCGAGTTAATTATGCACTCACAGTGCGCCATCGGCCTGCAGGCGTGAGCCACCACATCGCATGTATACAGTGCCAAATAGGCTCAATAAACAGTAAAGAACCATTCTGCACCCGTGAAGAAAAGGGGATAAGGTGATTTTGTCAATAATTCACATGATTTTTTGGGACACAAGACATGTATGAAAATCAGTGTCTTTCAGCGGACGCTACAATTCAATGAGTCTGAATCCGTTAATGTACACTTGCACTAAGCCGTACAATGGTGAAGCTGTGGCGAAGCAAGATCGCACACCACGTGATAGGATACCTTATTGCCCATCGAGATTGATTACCTCTCCCCCCGGCAGGAATATCTTCCCCGACATCTTTACTTCCACTTTCCGTTCCAGGGGCACGGCCTTGTACAGTAGCTTCCGAGGCTGCCTCAGCCATAGTATGACAAGAAATGGCACCACGATGTAGATAAGCCATGCTTTCCGTGGAGCACCATGATACCACAACATTATGGCAGGAAAGAAAGATGCCCCCGACAGAATCCACGTGGGTTCAAGACCTCGCAGCCAGGAAATGATGAGCTTTGAGCGTGGTGTGACCTTGTTGTACCCATTCGATCCTGTGATCGCCGACACGAAACCCTGCGCCAGTGCGACGCGCTGGGGGGCATCTCGTTCATCGATACGATGATCCAAAAGCTTACACATGATTCTTGTCGTGCCTGGTGGATCCTTGCAGCTTTCTCCTGGATGAACCAAAGGCACGCGCTTGAAGTAGATGTTGAAGCTCTCGCAATCGGGGTGGCGGTCACAAAGTGAGGAGCAGTGCTCCACATCGTAACTGGCAAGTTCTTTTCCAGAACCGAGGCAGGTTCCGCAACAAGCTCCCTGCAGATTTTGAAAAGCGGGGGCGTAGCCAGTAGGTATAATAGCAGACATCGCGGCTTCCGTCAATGCGGCGAGCGCATAGAATTCCATATGGTTGTCAATTTCTGGGACGGGACCATAGCCTGCTGGTTCACGGTAGCATTCAGGACGGATCACCGGATAATCAGGGCCCGTCGACATCATGGCGTCTGCAGCAGGGAACATGGGATCCTTCTCCTGTGACCCTGGAATCTGATAGGGGTGTACAACTTCGTCTTCGGGTGGCGGGCCTGTCAAATAATTAGCCAACATCCTGGACATGTTTCTAGTAAAAAAAGGAGTGCCAAAAATGATTCAGAGAGTTTTATTATGTCATGACCTCTCAGTGACCCTAAGACGGGACAATCATCCTCACCTTGATCAGCAACAGTAGTCCCGAGGACACTGGCCCCACAGAGTAAGAAAGTGGAGATACGCATTGTGATAGTTTGGTAGAATGACGTGCGAACGAAAGCGTTGGTAAGAATTGGGTAGTCGATGTTGGGTGATGCGGATGTGTTGGTAAAGATGGAATGGATGAAAGTGAGCGAGAGACAGCCATTGTTTACTCAGGGACAGACAGCTAGCTCTTCCCTGGCTGTAACTTCCATGATTGTGTCAACTGATAGTCGTAGCTGTGTTGTAACATCCGTGCTGGCTAGGTGAGAGGAAGTCGCAGCGGCGCATGGGGTTGCGGCGCGCTGAACGTCAGGTAAGAAGAGTACGGGCATCATAACAAGTCTGTTAGCAATCAATCAAAAGGCCACAAGCCTTACGGAAAAGCATCAGATCTCAACGCGTCACCCATTGAATTTAGATGGATGATGTTGCCTCGCAAGAAGCTGCGCAGTGTGATGGAGGAGGAGAGCACGTTGACTAATGCGAACAATCAGCGCCAAGACATTTGGTGACTAAGCTGTTCAGGCACGGAACTCCAAGTGAGATTGTCAAGATTCTGTGTCTGTTCCTCACCCAAATCGAAAATCGCCCAAAACGATCCATAGCGTGCTGGAAATGATCAGAAGACAATGCACGATTTGAGAAATGAAGTTTGCGATGACGTCCACGTTGCCCTCCGCCTAATCAGGGTACAATCGTACGACCGTCGCACAAGTCACCCCACGCCGCCATCCCGGCGCAGCCCGAGCGGCCGCGAACGTCAAAGTGTCTCGCCACCAATCCTGCTCCAGGCTGATTTTCTCAGACGACCCAGCGATGAGTATTCTTGGTCTAGCCAATAACATAGCTGGGATCTTCACGTCTCACACGATCCGTCAGCCTGGTTTGGTACTGCGTCGGTTTGCGGGGAAGTGTCACGCAACATTTGTGTGTTCGTGATGGATACTGGGGCGCAGTCGGCGGGCGCCGTAGGAGAGACTTCATGTGAGAGGGAGGATAAAAGGATGGTGGTTTCGCTGTGTAGAGAATATTCATCATCATACAAGCACATCATCCAAGCAGTCAAACAATCAGTCATCACTACTATCAACCATCTACTACCAAATCTACCCTCTACACACACATCCACCAACACCAACACCATCAATCATCAATACAACAACAACCAAACTATCTCAACTCCAGGACCAACCAATCAACCAACCACCACAAAACCACCACATCCACCACAAGTATGCCAATAGCAGCAAAATCCTACCTCCCCACCTTCGCCGGCTTCATGCTCTTCGCAATCTCCTACACCACAATCGTCGCCTCAAAAGAGGGTGCTGCCATTGACGGCGCCCGAAACCGCTGGAATCAACAACATGCACGCGCTCGTTACGCACTATCGGGAGGCATGACAACGGTAGAGGGGTTGGAGGGGGCGATGAAGAACGTATGAAGGCGCTTGCGGGATAGGGTGGGGTACGAGGGCGATAAACAGTGTGGGCACTGAGTGAAGAACACTTGCTATGTGGAGGATTTGAAGAGGGGTTTTGATATACCATTTCAAGGGCGTTTATGAGAGGTGCCTTTATGGCTTGTTTTAAATGCAAAGCGCATATTTTTTAGTAATCAAACCAATTCAATAAATCATCGAGATACATGTGAGCACTTACCTAAAAGCTGGGATATGTCTTGGTTAATATTGCCTTGCAGATAAAATTAGAACAGGTACTAACGTGTCAGAATGTGAACGTGCCTGGTTTATCTCGAGAGAGGGAAAATGGTACTACTTACCAAGAAATACACACGAGACATCAACCGATTAGAACGCCCCCTCAGATGCCGATATAGATTGTCCAGTTATGATACTTGTATGTTACAGATTCATCTAACCCCCATACGTGCCGCAGTCTCGTCTTGCATCTGTTCCTCCATGCGCCTTTCGCGCCTCTCACTCATCTCACGCTCAATCGTATGGTTCGGCCCAGGCACAAGACCCCAAGGACCCTTCCCAATCTCGTCCCCCTTGTATTTGATCAACAACCCAACACAAACAGGCCCGATAATGGTGTTTAGCAGGATGGCCCAGATAGCAGTAATGAATCCCTCCGAGGAAACGTACGAAGTGTTGTTGTACCCAATCTCTACGATTAAGAGACCAATTTCGCCACGCGCGACCATGGCCATGCCCAGTACGAGCGCGGGCGAAAGTGAAGATTTGAGAGCGGCGCTGCGAGAGGGCGAGTACGGCGAAGACGTAGTCCTTTCCAGCGACTGGCCGTTACCTTCACTAGACTCCTTTTGTGATTCCTCTTTAGCTTTCCTTGGGTCATGCTGTATCGCGGCCCAGATCGGTAGCCACGATCCTACAATGAACTTGCACAACAGCATGAGCAAGGTATACACGACGCCTTTCCAGACGGCCTCTCCAGTCCAAAGATCCAAGAAAGGAATTGCGAACCCGATGCTTGCGAAGAAAAGCGGCGCTAGAACGTACTGCTGCGCATCCAAGCAATAACACTCGAACGTATGCACAAAGGTTGGAGACTTGTGTTTTGAGCGCTCACCTTCTTCGCGGGACATGACCACAAAAGGCCCCTCGGGATGTTTAGAAGGAAGATATGTCAGAAACGCGCCGGCAAGGAAAGCCCCAAACAGTATAGATGTACCAGCGTACGAGGCAATCGAAATGAAAGCGGATAGAACAAGGATCATAAGCATGATGTTGGACAAGTGGTCGAACTTGGCGAAATGGTGCTCGATGAATCTCTGGAACACGGGAGCGAAAAACCATTTCGTGAGGGCTGGGGTGAGTATCGCCATGGCGGCAGAAGCCACAATAGGTCGTCCAATCAGCCATCCTAGATTGACGCCGTTTCCGTCAGATAGCTTGCCCAGATCGTGGATGACGCTGCTCATGACCAAACCTGTGACATCGTCGATGACTGCGGCGCTGACAAGTACGGCACCCACACGGGTTTGACTCAGGTCTACGCTCTTGGATGCACTCGAGATGACGGCGAAGGTGGTACCTAAGCTCGTTGTACTGAGAGCAGCACCGATGATAAATGTCTCTACGGCGCCGTAGCCGAATCCGAGGAATAGTATCATATAGCTGAATGCAATGGGGAAAATCACACCAGTTGCAGCGCCCAACATGGACAGCGTAATGTTTGCTTTGAGCAAGTCAAGTCGGGTAGACAATCCACCCTCGAAGATGATGAGGACAAGTCCGATGTAGCCAAGATAGAGGAATGTCTCTGCCCAATCATGGTGAAGGATATTCGCCAGTGGCTCGCCGTAGATGATCCCGACTGCGATCGGTCCAATGATGCCAGCACGGATTACTTTGGCGGAGACATATTCAGAGATCCAAAGGAACGTGAAGAACGAGATCAAGATCAAGATATCCACGACTTAGAACTTTGTCAGTCGAGATGTAGTGGAGTCTTTCGAGGATCGCTATTGCACGGGATGGAGAGATTAAACATACTTCCGGGTTCATGGTATTGTAGGAACGGGGCCACATCGGTACCTGAAGAGGTCATGGTCGATTCAATTCCTGCTGGGCAAATGTCTAGGCACAGGAAGGTTGTGTCGCAGCCTCAAGTAGACTTCTGGGCAACTCGTCACCTAAGAGAATATTGCCAAGCCATCAAGCCATGGCACTACGTCATTTAGTTTTAGACCATAATGAACATTTAACGAACATTACAACTCATGACGTTTGTGGAAGCGTCCTATACAAAAGCAGAGCAGCGTTACACGTGAAGCCATGATGTGAAAGTGGTGTTTGATGGCAGAGCCTAAAGAAAGGCTGCTGTTGGAGACTGTCACTAATCCCAGATAGGCCATCTGAACGACGCTCGGCCGTCACTTCTACGGCACCACGACAATGGCTTCTTCCCACAGCCGCGTGTGGTGAGCTTACATGGATTGATGTTTCAGTCAACACACCTTAGGGTATCATCCGTGGTCTGAGCTTGTTGAGGCTTGTTATGCTCAGCCTTTCTGCTAAATTTTCCACCAGGGTCAAACGGGAGAAACTACCATAACGGTCGCCAAGCTGGGTGGCACGGCACTCCGCTCTTGTGTTCCTTCAAGGCGATGCCCACGTTTCTCTGTCTCGACCTGCTACTCGTTATAAAGTTCGATGCATCCTCTTCCCACAAAAGCGAGGCCACCATCCTGCGGAAATGCCCAAGACTTTTCAACGGCACCGAGCCAATGGGAAGGCACCTGATGCTTGGCTTTCGTGGGTCTATCGTCAAGCAATGGGACTTCGACATCACCTGTGGGCTCCGTGGACTGTTTTACCCTCCACGGAGTCCATAGGAGATGTCTACAATCGCCATGTGCTCCCGGAGACCGCTGCCACTGGAGGCCACAATAGTTTGCCTCCGACCTTACTCCACTGTATCCTGCGCCTCCTCACATCCAGCTCCCTGGGTGACACGGGCATCTTATGTCTGTCGGGTTGCCATGCTTTTGTCCCTGCAAGTTCTTAAGTCAACCTTCTCTCGACCAGATTTGCAAACTACTCCCAACTTCCCACCCTCCACCAATTTCCTGTGAGACCAAACGCCATGGCTCCAGCACTCAAGAAGTACAGCTGGATCCTCGCAATCACTACAATTGCATTCGTCTTCTCGTCAGCCTCCAATGGTGCAAACGATGTCGCAAACTCCTACGCCACGTCGGTGGCGGCGCAGACCTTGAAGATGTGGCAGGCTGGTATTCTGGCATGTTTCACCGAATTTCTTGGCGCAGTCGCTCTTGGATCTCGAGTCACATCAACTATCAAGAGTGGCATTTTCGGTCTGACCAAGTTCCAACCCATTCCTCCGACTTTTATGTTAGTCATGGGCTGTGCTGAGGTTGGAAGCGCCACTTTCCTCACCATTGCTACACTCTACGGCATGCCCGTGAGCACCACTCAGACCGTTGTTGGTGCGCTTGCCGGTGCTGGTATTGCAGCGCAGACACCTCTGAAGTGGGCTTGGGCTAGTGGTAGTCTCTCTCAAATCGCTGCCTCCTGGGCTATTGCGCCACTCCTCGCGGCTGGCTTCGCTGCCATACTTTTCCTCTCCGTCAAGTTCCTCGTTCTCGAAAGGAAAGACCCTCTGAAATGGGGTCTGCGACTGATTCCGTGGTACCTTGCCTTTACGGCTGGCGTTCTGGCCCTCTTCATCCTTGCCGAGCTACCAGGAGCTGATTCATTCGAAGAAATGGGTGGGGGCAAAGTAGCAGGTATCATCCTAGGAGTTGCAGCGGGGGTATTGGCTATTGGATACTTGTTCTTTGTTCCCTACTTCCACCGCCGTCTCGTCATGAACGACGCTCGTATGCGATCATGGCACATCCCTCTTGGCCTTTTGCTGTACCGAGAGAACCCTCCCATCTACTTCCCCGGCAAAGGCGACCAAGTTGTCACCGACTACTACGCCAAAACATCAGTTGAGGACTCCAATGACGACTTGGAGAAGCCTGCCGCAAAGGGCGATATCAAAGATGGCTCGACTGCAGTCGATGTCGGAGGCAACCTAGGTCACAATGATGGCATCTCAACTGCGATTAACCCCAATGATAGCCACGGAAGTGACACTACCGAGCGCACTTCAAGAGGCCTATCTATTCCCAACCCACCAACTAGCCACCGCCTCGTGAAGAAGCCTGAGCCGAGAGAGCGTTGGTTGACGCCCGTTAGTCACCTGCCGTTCTACTCTCCCAAGAAGATCGGAAACTGGACCAAGTACATTCTCCTGCAAGGTGTTTCTCGCGACGTCGTCACACAAAAGAGTATGTCTCCCAATCTGAGCGTGTTAATACCTTACTAACAGCGACTCTCAGACCTAGGCGCGGTTCATGCCCGCGCAATTGTCTATGACAACCGCGTCGAACATCTCTGGACCTACGCTCAAGTTGCTTCAGCAATGATGATGTCCATCGCCCACGGTTCCAACGATGGTAAGATGCCCAACGTCTCATCCCCAACCCCACCTGCTAACAATGGCATCACAGTCGCAAACGCCGTCGGCCCCTGGGTCGCAAGTTACAACACCTACACCAGCGGCGAAGTAACCGCCAAAGCCGACACACCAATCTGGATCCTCGTCATAGCCGGTCTCTTACTCGGCCTAGGCTTCTGGAGTACGTTTCCACCCGTTCAACCACCCCAACACGCATTCCCAACCCTTAAACACACCCACATACCTACCTATACTAACACCCCCGCACAGTCTACGGCTACAACGTAATGCGCTCCCTCGGCAACAAAATCACCCAAGTCTCGCCCACCCGCGGTTTCGCCATGGAACTCGGCGCCGCAATCACCGTCCTGCTCGCCAGCCGTCTCGGCCTGCCCGTCAGCACAACACAGTGCCTCACCGGCGCCACGGTGGGCGTCGCCCTATGTAATCTCGATATCCGCGCTGTCAACTGGAAACAAATCGCTTTCATCTTCTCGTCGTGGATTATCACGCTCCCCTGTGCGGGGCTGATTTCAGGATTGTTAATGGCGATGGCGTTGAATACGCCGCATTTTTAGATTGGGCCAAATTTCTGTTCTTTTTGGAGAGGGGGAGTAGGTGTTTGGTGGTATGATGAGTAAATACGTGTATATATATATATATTGCTTTCTGATATGATAGACAAACCATGGCGTCCAAGATGAATCCCTGTTAACGATGATTTATAGATTATTGTTTTGTTTTTTCGTGTATAACCTTCTTTTTTCTTCTCTTTTTGTGCATATACATGGGCAGGTATAGTTTACTGGACATTTATCATATATACCCCAACTAAACCAGCCTAATCCAGCCATCCCATCCTATCCCATCTACATACCAAACGCACCATCCCATGCACACATTTCTCACCCGGGTTCAAGGTTCTCTGCCACATGTAGATTAGCAATTCAATTTACTAAGCTATGCTGTGTAAAGTGCAGTGTGTGTAATATAAATCTTGTACTTTTAAGCATTACATCTTTATACTGTGCATAACGAGGGGTAAATGGGTGTGTAGTGAAATGAGAATGGGGAGTTTGCATTACTCTACAGCTTAATTTGTCTTGGGGGGGGGGGGGGGGGGGGGGGGGGGGAGGTATTGAGACGGAAAGTCTTGAGCCAGTGTGTCGGAGGTTTACACATACACAGTAGATATCGTACAACAATTGCCTGTGGGTGAGTGCGGTCCATGTAGAAGTTTCTGCTTCTTGATAGTGTATAGCGCATACGTGGTAGAGCTGGCTTGTTCTCTAGGGCCAAGGGGTTGAAATGCTTTGGATCAGTGTTTACGCGGGATGGTCCGAGCACAGTATACTCTCGACTCAACACCGAGGTTTGCAGTCGGCGAGTTTCGCCTTGCTTTACTGTGTACATGCATCCATAGTCCAGCTGTACGCGTGTGCATGTAGTCATACGCAGGCGTAGCTGAGCCTAGATGTTATTTTTGTGTCTGCGTGGTGGCTGAGATGCATGGCTGAGATGGGGAAAGGCGACATGGTCGGGGGCAAAGCAGGAGAGCCGAGACTTCGAAAATCGAGGGCGATGTCTGCTTCGCATTGAAAGAGGATTGGCTTCTGAGCGATAAGACCGTAGGGACAATTTGAAAGTTTGGCCAAGTAGATGTCAGCCTCGCACATGTGGTGCCAATACTACAGTCAGGCCGTGTCTAGACAGTATGACATGGCGTTTGCCTTGGACTGCGAGACCAAGAGGCCAAGAAGCCCGAGTGTAACGGACCTACCATACTGTGTATGCGATAAAGACAACGAGTTTGCCGTTAGATGTCAAGCAGGATGTACTGTATGAGTTTCGGTCCAAGGTAACCAGGCTTGGCCATTTACCAGCCCTTCTGGATCACAAATTTGTTCCGATTCTTAGGCAGGGACAGGTTGAAGGCGTGTGATGCAATGGATGTGCCAAGACTGCTCAGACTAGGCAAGGTACCCCGAGGTGACCCATCAAAGTCTCCTGATCTTCATCATGGAATGTTGAATGCATCTCGAATATTCCGTTGATTGGGATTATTCCGTATCGTTGGCGCGATGAGCTGTCTCGGTCAGCATTCAGTGTTTCAGAAAATAAGCAAAAAGTTCAACCAATAGCATGCGTGATGCTGCAGGCTTTTGTGAATTTTCTTCAGACTTTTCTCGGAACCGGAAGCGAAAGAGAATCCCAGGACAAAGGTATGCCCCCACACATGACGGAAAGTCGTAACGGTGCACGAAACGGCAGCAGATGGCGATGTGTGAATGAGATCCACATGTGATGCAGTTCCTGGCAGGATTTGTCCCAAAGTGAGCAAGAAAGGGCTAGGATTGGGGAAAGTGTGGTCGGGACATCCGCGGCTGTGAAAAGGCGTAACTACGGTGTTATTGTCAAACATGACGGCATACTCCCGCTCGGTCGGATGCTGCCGTTGGTTGGCCAAAACAGGAGCAGAACAAGGCAAGACAGGATGAGAGTTTAGCAGGACAGGACGAAATGCTCACTGCATGCAAGGCGAGAGGCTGAAGAAGAGGTTGACGTGGGCGAGGCTTGTGCGTGAGTCGTGGACGGGGGTTTTCAGGGTGCAGGCATAGCAGGTATAAGCCCACGACAGCGGACAATCGAGATATGGATCTCCGCACGGAGAGCGCAGTGCTTTGCGCAAGATGGAATGGGATGGGAGGATCAGCCCATGGCAGGGAGGATGGCTACTTTGGCCGAGAAGGGGTGGTTTTCCAAGAGCACAGCCTCTGGTGGTAGCGCAGGCGAGTTGTGGTTGGTCGGGGCCGTCGGGATCGGCGGTTTAGTCGCGCCGGTGCATGCATGAGAGTGGAAGCCGTACCATGGTCGACGACATGTACAGTGTACTATTGCTACCATGTCGTTGTCGGACCAAGTCTGGCAGTGTTTCTTGGATCTTGGATCTTGGCCCTTGGACCTTGGTACTGGGAGAGGGTGACAGCCAAAGACTGGCCGATGACTCCACGACGACATTTGGACTTGTTGCGCATTGTAATGGACTGTACCATGCATGGGCGTGACAGTATGATGCGCTCGTCTGGGTACATGTTCTGTACAAGTACATAGTACATGCATGATTAGCAGACGGATCAAGCTGCACAGGACACAGGTAGGATGAATCACACAATACATGCTGTTGGTGAGGACCTACCTACTACCTACACAGTACTCCTACGCACCACAGTATATACCGTGTACTCGAGTCTTGACTCTCGGTGCTCCATCACCAGCGCTGGGCACGCCGGTGCTGCCCGCCTGTGCTGCCCGCCTGTGCTGCCCGCCTGGTGCTAGCGCGCTCCCTGCTATTTCTGGAGGCGCGACTCCGCCTCAGTGTGAAACGCCTCCCCCGAACCGCCGGCCCAGCAAAACACGGCCGCCGCCCTCTGCCCTGATCAACATTCTTTCGCCCTCGACGACTCCCCTCTCAACACGGCGCCGTCTTTTCCGCGCGACCCTCGTCGACATACAACATACACACACACACACACTCACTCACACACACCACAGCACGAGAATACCCCCACCAGACGCCTCGCAGCCCGCATCGACCGCTGCGGAGGCCAACCGGACTGCGCTCAGCCACACGGCCGGCAAAATCGGGACCAGGAACGAGCTGACGACGACTCTTAAGCAGCCTAACCCCGCTAGTCGCCCATCAAGTGTCCGCGAACACAACACCCCCAACGTCCACCATCCGGCTGCCTAAGGAGCCTTACATCACGCACGTCAACTGCCACGTCCTGCACACACCCACACCCACACCAGCACACCACCTGCACGCTTCGCCATGGCTACCGCAGTGCAGTCGGCCATGACGATGCAGCCCTTCAACGCGCACGCCAGCCAATGCATCGACCCGGACCAGGAGATCTTCGACTTCAGCCAGTTTGCTGACACCGCCCCCGGCCCTGCACATCTCAAGCGCGAGTCGAGCAGCGCGTCCGCCATGACGAGCCCGACCAACACCGCCATCGACGACGAGCTCCAGACGCCTGCGAAACCGAGCCACGAGTATGAACGCTTCAAGCAGCAGACGGGCATTCCCTCGGGCTCACTTGCCGGCCTTGGTGCCGGATATAACACAGGCTTTCCCATGTTCAACAACAGTGGCCTGGATATCATGGGCGCTGACTCCACCATGGAAGGTGGTTGGAACACTGGCCTGCCCCTCGAGTCCAACGTCAACATGGGCATGGACTTTCAACAATCCGGCTATTTTTACAACGACGCTTCGCAGGACGACTTTGTGGACCCTAGCGCCATCCAACAAGAGGAGGTACCCAACGTCAGAGTGTGGCCTGGTATGCATCAGCAGCAGGCACAGCAAGCCGCCCTTGCCAAGGCACAGGCTCAGGCCCAGCAGCAGCGCGCTCAGCAGCTTGCGCATCAGAAGCAACAGCAGGTGATGCAACAACAACAGCAACAGCAGCAACAACAACAGCAACAGCAACAACAACAACAACACACACGTCTGCCATCAACGAGCCAGGCCAGCAGGAAACTGTCGAGCCCACTCAGCGATGCACGCACGGAGGAGACCATTGCTCGAGTCGTCGCTCAAATTCGAGCCGACAGCCAGAATGCCTCCAACAACGGCTTGGACGGTAATCAAGGTCTGCTTCCCCACATCATCCGCGCCAAGAAGGACGAGGAAGATATGGACGAGGACGAGAGGCTTCTTGCTTCCGAGGAGGGAAAGAAGCTCAGCTCAAAGGAGCGCCGCCAACTCCGAAACAAGGTCTCTGCTCGCGCTTTTCGTTCAAGAAGAAAGGGTAAGTCCAACTAAACATCTCATCACAAGTGTCATGCTAACGAACCACAGAATACATTGGCCAGCTTGAAGGCGAAGTGGCTGTAAAGGTTCAGGAGGCGAATGAGCTTCGCAATCAGAACCGTCTTTTGATGGAGGAGAACGCACGTTCGCGTGCCTTTATTGAGCGCCTGCTCCGTCACCAAGCATTCGGCCCCTTCCTTGAAGAGCTGTCTCGCGATGAGGCACTGCAGCCCAAGGCTCCCATGGCTTCGGTCCCCTCATCTACTCCTGCCGCCGCTGCTCCTGCACCTGCCTCATTCCCAGCCCAGCAATTCGGAAGCATGTCGCAAGAGAACACCCACGTCGGTATGACCATGGTCCCCGAGCCCCAACTCGACTTCGCCATGCTCAACCTCAACAACAATGGAAACAACTGGGGTGCCAACAACGGTTTCAACTACCAGCAACCCCGTGTTTTCGCCATCCTCGAGGTACCAGAGGGTCCAAGCAACCCCCTTGACACTGAAGCCATGTCTGGCAAGGGATACAGCGCCATCTTCAACGCCGAGGACGATGCTTCGGTTGAAGAGGTCAAGCCTGAGTTTCCCGTCATCGAGCGTCCTGTTGAGTCTACTGCCACCACCGTCGTCCAAGTCGAAGATGACTCCGACTTGGACCTGTACAGCTCCTCGCCTGCCCGCTCCACCGTCCCCGTCTCTGCCACCCCCGAAGACCACGAGATCCTCTTCACCAACCCAGAGAAGGCTCTCGCGCACTATTCACTAGTCATCACCGACGAAGCGCAAGAAGCATATCTAGCAGAACGTCTGGAGCGAAGGATTGCTGCCATGGAACCAGTATTACAACGTGTTGCTGCCATCACCTCGATGCTCGACATATAGTTTGAGAACTCAGTTTGTAATCAAAAACCGCACACATTTCCGACAGTTTTAAAATACAACCCGCGCCTTCTCTCTGCCGCACGTTGAAGAGACAGTGAGTGAGCGAATTGAGTTCAAACTCAACCTCACACCCCTTTTCTGCTTTCCTAGATCGTCGCTCCCGGAACGAAATGTAACGATTTCTATCTTTTGTTTTCTCATTTTTCAACATTATTCTTATTACACACCACCCCTCCAAGAGCTGGTTATTTATGGGTTTCCAGCTGAAATCAATAGTTTTTTTTTGTCGCAGCGGCCTGCCTGACTTTCCTTTCTCAGAGTTTCGAACATTGTTCCCTCTCTTTTATCTGGGGAATATTCAGGTTGGTTGGTACATGTGGCTGCCGATGTGGTTGGTCGCCCAGGTGGATGGAGTGGTTTTGCGTTTGGGTTTAAGTGGGCGTTTGGGAACTAACTGGGCGCAAGCGGGATTGATGGGGTTGGTTTGCTTGGCTTGTCTTGCAAATCCCCTTTTCTTTTTGTCTTTTTCTCCTTGTGTATATTGGGATTAGTCGGGTGCAGAAGTTTGCTTTCCAGTGTGCTGGGTGGGATTTTTTTTGTCATGTAAAGAGCATACATATGTCTTGGCTTTTGGGTTCGTGGCTTAGGAAAGCGGGGGATATATAGTTATTTTAACATTTTATCTTTATATACATTTTATACATGAACATATCCATACATGTGTCTTGATTTCTAAGTCTTGATTGTTTGGATTGATTAAATGGTGCTATAATAACGGTAATAGTAACATGCATACTACCTACTTACCAAATTAACAAAGGAGTGTATATGTGTATGTGTGTATGTGGGGGTGCTGAGATGCTACATATACAAACCCTTCTTTACCCAACCAAAGCATGTATTATTCCCCCTTTGTCATCATTGTCATCGTCATTGTGAGCTTAGAGACGGGAGTAACTAGGGGTAAAGTTCCAAGTAGGGTATAGATGTTTAAATAGAGGACATGCATGATAGTCACACGGATTTTGTAAATGTTTGATCCCCCCGCCTTTATTTTTTTGTGTTTGTGTTACTATTGGAAGCTTGTGCATTTTATACTGCTACAGGGGGGGGGGGGAATGTTTAAATAGGGGTTGATGTTATACAATGACGATTGTAGTTGATAATGGAGTATTTCTTTTTTGGGCTACTGTGAGATGCATGCAAACGTCTAGTCTGAATTACTCTACCCTCGCAGCATCGCCATACCGCCCCACTGCACCATGCACATCCTGTCTCGTCGTGTCCGCCAACCCCCCAAGATCAACCCCATCCCCCATCCCTTCCTCCTCCAACCCAAGCCCCAGACCCCTCACCGTGGTCCAGAAAAACGTCTCTCCCTTCTTGCCGCCCATGATGCCTCCCCCAGCCACACCCTCGACCCTCATGACATCCCCGACAATCTGCCTCGCACGATCAAAATCCTGGTGTCCGACTAGTGCTTTGACAACCTCGCTCAACGCCTTCCAACCAGGCGGTGTTCCAATCTTAGACATGCGCGTGAGCACACTCATCATCATGCCTACTTCGCCGTGTTGCGCGTAGCCCTCGACTAGGCGGTCAAAGAGGATGTTGTTGGTGGGTATGCGGTGCGAGGCGAATATTTGATGAACGAGTCCGTTTACAGCTGCGATATTGGGTGGGTCTTGCTGAAAGTAGTGGGTTGCAAGACTGGTGTAGACGGGCGCGCTGGGCACCAGTTCCCTGGCGGTCATGTGCTCTAGCAGCGCTCCCAGCGCGTCGTAGTTGCTGTATTGTTTTAGGAGTCTGTCGATGGCGATGCCGTAGAGGTAGATGTTGAGTTTTATGCCGCTTGCTTCCAGGGTGTCGAGGTGGCTTAGGATCCGCGTGGTTTGTTCAGCGGGCGTCATGTTGTCGAAATTTTTATTATCAAAGGTCACGCTCATGAGCATCGAGTGTGTGGCTGTGTCGCCGGGTACACCGTCGACTTCCATTTGACGTAGCACTTTGAAGGCAGTGCTGTGGTCGCCGCCGCGGAGGTAGAGACGAATCAAGGCATTGTAGGTCCGCACGTCGGGGCGGATGTCAAAGTTTCTTGCCCAGCCGAGGATTCGCTGGATGAATTCGACTTTCTTGTCGTGCCGCATGGATTCGGGGCGGATCTGGACTAGGGCGGTGATGGCGCCGTTGATGATTTCGACGTCGGGTTTCGCAACGGTGTTTTTGTATGTGGTGGTCTTGGCTCCTTTGCCTTTGTTTTCCCTGCCGGTGGCGGAGACTGTAGCGAGATGTTCGGCGGCCAGCCATTTCTTGCCCATTTCAGAGAGGGCGTCGAGTCCGCGGTTGACTTGGCGGAGGGTCATGAGGCCGTAAACTCGTGTTGCCCATGCGTATGCATCTGGCTCGATACTGGTGTTGAGCATGCGCTGCCACATTTGATCCAGACCGTCGAGATCCTTTGCTTGTACGCAGCCATCGAGCAACGCAGTATACGTCCGCGAAGTTGGCTGGATGCCATGTGCAATCATGTGGTTCCAAATTTCGACCGTCCGTGGGGACTTGTAAAGGGCCATGAACCCAGTCAAGAAGGCATTGTAGATACGCGGCGGAATAGACGTCTCCTGACCTTCTGTCGTATACGACTTTTCCACTTGAGCCCAGAGGATGTCAAGAACCTCTGATGAAGATCTTGATTCCACCGCACGCCCAATGCGTTTGAAGTAGAATGCTTCGAGATTTGTAGCCTCATCACCTCCTCGGTCTTCAGCGAGGGTGACTGCACTTGTTCCAATCGCGAGCAGGGCTCGTTGAGGTGCTGCATCGAGATCTCGCTCGATTTGCTGCTTAACTTCTGGTGCAAACGCTTGGAAATCCACCGATTTCTCTGTATGAGCATGAATGTAATGAACGTGTGATCCGGCAAGTAGTCGCTCAAAGAACTGTAGTAGAGGCGCAGCTTCTTGATGTAACGATTCCACGGATTTCAAGCCGTCAGATATACTATAGAGATAGACCGCGCAGAAGCCCAGAGGTGAATTGCCCGGAATCCTAGGATGATATGCTTGGAGGCGCAGGCCAAAGTTAGATGTTCCATACTCATGAGGCATGGACTCGACTGCTGGGAGCTGCCAGTCTTTACTGATGGACTGCAACGGGTCTTTGTTTTTGCCCTTGCACTGGAAAAATAAACGCCAGACGGAGAGCAGCTCATGTAACAAGGTGGGCAGAAATTTCCGCTGCCCTTCAATGGTAGAGTTGGCCGATTCTATGGCTTTATGTGTCAAATATGTTAGAGACCGTCGATACCAATACTCCGGACGAGCTATGCCCAGTTGCTCATAGCGGAAAAGCACCTCAGTTGGTGTCACGGGCACGTTTTTGTAGCCTCTGCAGAACGCAACAGTGATGCGGTTGAGAAGTTGCGTGAAGATTTTGCCCTCCTTTATCAGCACAACATCTGAAAAAGAAGGCTCGGTAAGTGCCTTGCAGTCCCTCGAAGTGTATGTCTTTTCGAAAATCGCCCAGGCAGTTTCGACGCTTCGTTCCTTCTGTTTCAGCGCGTCTTGAATGGCCCGGGCATAGCTCGGTTGTGCATCTACAGCCTCTTCCTCGATGACTCCCTCGATGGCTCCCTCGATGGCTCCCTCAGTAGCGTCCTGGACATTGTCTTGTGCGGCATCGTCTGGAATTGCGCCTGTAGACGGTCTCTCACTATCCGCGCTCTGGCGCACAAGATTCGAGTATCGACTTGTGCGACGCGCTGGCTGTCCATCGTGGGCCGAAGAATAGTGTATTTGCGGCCCCTTCTGACCTTCATCTGGGCGGTCTTGCTGCTGTTCCTGTGGAGGTTCATTCTGCCGCTCTTGCGTCGACTCTCCGGGTTTCTGGGGTCGTAGCGAAAGGAATGTGGCTCGTGGCTGCCATTGTAGGTTTCGCGGAGAAGCAACCCGCTGCGCAATTCGAACTCTGCATTGCCTGCAGACGTATGCGCCGAGCATGGCTCACTGGAGTCGTCGGGGGCAAGGACTGCGCGGGTGGTTAGCTGTTGCGACTCGCAGCCTTGTGCGCACGCGAGGCCTCCACGTACAAGTATGACGGGGATTGAATCATCAGTTCGTGCACATCATGAGCCTCGTCGTCAGATAACCCGTACGCTTGGCACTGCGTCACGTTCTCACCATACGCGATGGCTGCATATCAGTGTATACGAGTGAGGTTGGAAGTGCACAATTCGCAGCAGTCCGACGGCCAATCAGGCCCGGCATTGACGCAGCACGTGACGGGCTAGCTCCGTTGACTGGTCATTGACACGACGGACAGCAACCTAGTCGAGGGTCTCAAAAAGCAGATTCCGGCTTTCTTCTAGGCTTCACTTGCACCCTTCCACTCAGAGCTGCTTTTCCAAGCCATCTTGGGACAGCATGACTACCTTTGTACCCCGGCAACCCTACACGCAGGCAGAGCTAGATAAGCTTTATCCGAAAGAGCTTGAATTACAACTCGTGCAGATTGTAAGACAAAATGACATGGCTCTGTGTGACCAGCAATTCAGACCAGGACTAATGTCGTGTGTAGCTTCTTCGTCATGGTCAGCCCCAATGCTCAATGCTCAATGCTCAATGCAGGTTCACGTGGCTAAATAACGTTGACAGGCGAGAGAACTCCAGTGTCTCCGCGATTTCAGAATGTGAGCATGCGCAATCAGAGGGCAGAAAGGTATGCTAAGATTATGTACAGACGGGCTTAGGACCATGTATGACCGCATCATAGCATTTCGGAAACCAGTAGCTTACGTGACAAGACTGGCCTTATTGTAACGCAGCCCGTCAGTTGACAAGTGTAATTCAGACCAACAAGGAATCTTCACAATGGGATCAGCTGCAATGGAGACGCCGACTCGAAACCTTTGACAGCGATGACGGACCGGGTATCTTTACTCACCTGACCTGATCCAACCCCTCATCGTTCTAATTTCCTCCCAGTAATTGCAACAGGCCCCAAAGGCGAATACGATGGTATATGCCAACCAGGCGAACTCACCGATAAAGGTCGTGCCACTACATTTGCCCTCGGCCAGCGCCTGCGCCATCTCTACATTGACCAACTCCACTTCATGCCCTCTCTCATCTCAGACAGCGACATGATCTATCTCCGCGCCACCCCCATTCCGCGCGCCCTGGAATCCCTTCAACAAGCATTCACCGGTTTCTACCCCAAAAACACTCGGACTGCCAATTTTCCTCCTCCTACAATCGTCCTACGCACGCCTGCCGACGAAACTCTCTTCCCCAACGATGCAAGCTGCCGTAGATTCGCCCAGCTCTCGAGGGCCTTTGCCCAGCGCGCAGCGCAGACCTGGAACGACACAGATGACATGTCGTATCTCTCCTCTAAGCTCTCAAAGTACATGCCTAACGAAGCCAAAGTAGCCGTAGACTCGCGGCCCCGTCTCTCGGGCGTCATGGACACGCTAAACGCAACTGATGCTCATGGTCCGGATACGAAACTACCAAAGGAATTCTACGATCCCAAACTGCGAGCCATCATCGACAAGATCGCCGTGGAGGAGTGGTTCAAGGGGTATACTGAGAGCGTCGAGTACCGCACTCTTGGTATTGGTGGTCTCATGGGCGACGTAACAAGTCGCATGACCGCATCCGCACGCCACACCACTGCAGACGGCCTCGTCGAAGTCGGAAGTCCTACTGGAAAAGGTCGAGGTGGCGAAACAGCCATCAAGTTCGCAATGTCTGGTTGCCACGATACCACACTCGCCGGCGTCCTCACATCCCTCGGTGCTTTTGATGGCGAAAAGTGGCCCCCGTTCACTAGCCATATTGCATTGGAACTGTTCAAAGCTCGTAACACGTCCACCCCTCCTACTCCTACTTCAATACCGCCACCGCAACAACCGACCTTAGCGTCTACTACCCGACAAAGCTGGTGGTCTAGTCTCTTCAGCACCGCTCAGACCCCGTCGTCTTCCACCCCACAGAGCATAGCGCGGAAACCTGTATCTGAGCTCTCACAGGCCCAGCGCAACGAACTAAAGGATTACTACGTGCGTATACGCTATAACGATAAGATTATGCAGGTTCCGGGTTGTAAGGCAGAGGGCAAGCATTTAAACGGCGATACTACGTTTTGTACTTTGGTAAGTGCTACCTAATACCTGTTGTGGGATATCAGTAAAGAGGATTCTGGAGATGAGGGCTAACATCCCATGTGATGTATAGGAAGCATTTAAATCCATCGTGGACGCTTACACGCCTAAGAATTGGAAAGCAGAATGCGGGGCTAATCTTGATGCGCCTGCGTTTCCGGAGAGGATTGAGCCGGCCGGGTATTGATGATTGTGCTCGGCCTAGTGGAGCTTCAATTGTGTTCGGAGAGGAGTATATAGACTGCTGCGGTGTGGGAATAGATTCTAGTGTACATGTTTGCTTGAATTGACTTAACTTGACTAGAGTGCTCTGTGTCGCTTGAACATCTCTTGAACTTGAGCCATTGAAGTCATACCCTGGGTGTTATAATGCTTCCATGTCGTCTCTTACATCAAGTCTGGTCTTCATGTGCGCCTTTGATGGACACTCTTCACCACCAAGCCACCTAATACAAAGTTTGACATCTTCTGCTCCACGCCGATTCTTTACATTTTGATATTAAGATTCGATATAACATATCACTCGAAGACTTTGCTCAAGAACAGCAACTCCATCATAATTCCCAAAACTATGTCATTCATCAGTGCATTCTTCCTCCGGCATCACCTTGTGAACAACACTGACCAACCTCAGAGCGCTTTATCCTCCGCAGAGTGACTGCCGTCGCAGTAGCCACCTGCATTTCCCTAATCATATACCGTACGTACTTCCACCCACATAATCCCCTCGGAGCCTCACACAACCGATCGCTAAGTCTCCACAGTCGTCGTCCTCCTAGGCTGCATAGGCAAAGGCGCCGGCATCGACACCCTCCAATGGGTATCCATCACCCAAACCGCCCAAAACCCCCTAGACAACGGCGAAATCAGAATCGGCTACTTTGGTACCTCCCCCGTCTTGCCCCTCCGTTCCCCTCTTTCCTCTCCCAAAACTTATACTAACATAGACCCAGGTCTATGCACAAACCTACCCTCCCCAACTAACCCAGCAGACGACGGAATCTTCACATGTTTCCCGCGCGACACGCCCCCCTCGCTCTCAACAATCCCCACGGAACACCCGCTCTTCCTCGCTGCAAAATCGCTGCAGAAGAATGCTTTATACCCTCTTCCCGCGGTGGCAGCTGTGTTTTATCTCGTCTCGCTGATCTACTTCTTCATCGCGGAGAGGCACGGTGGTCGTAACGAAAAAGCCGCCAAGATCTTGGTCGGTATATCAGCAGCGATCGGTATCGCGAGTGCACTGACGAGTATGAGTGCGGCGCGGGCGTTGCATGCAACGAGTGAAGCATTGGGCGGTAATACAGTTATCACTTCGGGCATGATGATGATGATTATGCTGTGGATTGCAGCGGTGTTACAGGCGGGCGTTGTGGTGTATGTTGCTGCTGGTATGCCGGGGAGGAGGAGTTATGATGGAGATGACGACTTTGGTCCTCCTATGGGTGGTCCACCGCCAGACTTTGGAGGGCCGCCTGGTATGATGGGAGGTCCACCACCCGGTATGGGAGGACTACCGCCCAGCATGATGCGAGGCCCGCCACCGGGCGCATTCCCAGCATGACAACCACCGCCAGGAAGTCCGGGGAGGATTGAGGATGTAGCCGGTCTTCCTGTAGGAGGAGGTGGTGTGTGTGCTACAGGCGGCGCTGCAGTGGCCGGACCAAGTATGATGATGGGTCTGAGAGGAGATGGTGGCCCATTCAGAGGAGGTGGAGAAGTTGGTCCCCCTTTGGCTGGTGGAGGCGGAGCAACATCATTTGGAGGAGGATGTGGAGCACCAATGTTTTCAGGACCGCTGATGGGTGCAGGACACCCAGGGCTGCCACCAGGACCAATGTCAAGTCCCGCTCTAGGCTTACCACCAAGGCCACCATTAGGCCTTTCGCCTGGAATTCAACCGCAAAAACCTCTAGGTGTCAACACAGCTCACACTGGACTTTGTGGTTTAGGGTATCCAGGATCGGTAACTCAAAATGCGCAGTCTAGCGCAGGCGCGGGCCCCCCAGGCGGACCTCCCAGGTCCGTCAGCTCCAATGACGATACTCTCCCAGAATCATTAATCTCCAGCACATTTCCACACACAAAGGGAGCTGGCGCAAAGAAACGCTGGGGTCGACTCACCACTAGCAAAACAGACAAACGATCTAGGGCAGATAAAAAGCGCCATGGCCGCCAGCCCATAGGTCTAGCCGTCAACTCTACAAGAATTAATATCTTTAATCATGGAGGTGTACCAAATGATGATGTGAAGGCGATGGCTCAGCCAGGTAATATCTCACAGTCTTTCTCTAAGACCGTGGGCGTTGATAAGAAAAGAAGAGGTGCAAATCCATTTGGTGCTGCGAGTTTATGGTCGGGTGTAGGAGCTAGGAAAACGAAAAAGGAAGCGGAAGAGAAGATTGCAGTAGGTGATGGACCTCCTAAAAACAACCAGTCATCAACGTGGGGAACTGGACCCAGCGGTGCGCCTGAAAGCCGGAGCGCTCATGCTCCAGCTCGAGGTCACCAACCAGCGCCTCGAACGCAGGGTGTCACTACTGGACTGCCAGCGAAGTTCATGCAGAAGCCAAAACTCAAACTGATGATTCCGCGTCCAAAAAATCCAGAGATCATGGAAACAACCAGATACGGCAACGTTGACGATGAGGAATGGACGCATCAGATTGGTTATGAACCTGTTGATTTCGGTCTTGGACCGTGGGGTACTGCAGGCGATATGGGTGTCGCAAATAGGGATATACGAGCAGGAACTACGCACGTGAAGGAGACCAAGAATGAGGCTAAGCACAGAGCTGTTCCAGCATCGACAGCAAGACCAGCGCAAAGCGGCATGCAGGGCATGTATCCTCGGTACCACCAAGGTAAGACTGTTGTAGGCCAAGCCCATCATGAGTATATGATGTCCGGGGGCGCAGTCCCACAAATACGAAATCTGCAGTTCTCCACTCCAGAGCCCGGTATTCTGGGAAAGAAGAACGTGCTAGCTAAAGCTCCAGCAAAAAAGTCTTCGACGATGGATACTGGGGCTGATAAATCTCCGTTAGCGATCATACCAGCCACTTCATCTTCAGCAAAGAAATCTTCGGCAATGATGCCACGCCGTGTTCCGGGGCCCAAGAGACGATTGGCGATTATGCCTAGCCAGACTCCAAAGGCGAAGAAGGACATTTTAGTACTCATGTCTGGGAAAGGTTCGAAAGATACACCAACCGCAGCACCTTCTTCAGCCCTCACGCGTCGACCAGTCCCGGCACCGACGGCAGGAAACTTCGATATACGTCAAGGATTAGCACCGCCCATGGCCGTATATAGGCCGCAAGCACCCATACACATCCATCCATCTTCCCAACTGCAGGTGCTAGGACCCACCATGCCGTTACGGTCAGGAGGAGCGATGACGCCAGCGTCACGCTTCGCACTCCTCGGACCATCGAAAAAGGACGACAAAGCCAAGCACAAATCGCCCAAACGGCCCAAACCCGGACCGCCCATGCCGTCCTCGCAGATAAAGGGGCCGCGGTTAGTTGGAATCAGGAATTCTGGTTCGCCGGTGATGGCGCCCGTGAAAAAGGTGATCGAGGTGAGTAAGAAAGGAATAAAACCAGTCAAGGCGGCGAGACCGGGAAAGGCCGGGGTAGTAATGCCAAAAGCGATGGAGTATAAGAAGTCGTCTAAGAGAGAGCAGTTGAGGGCGGCGAAGGCGAGGGCGAAGATGAAGTAGACTAGTTTGGAGGGAGCGGTGGAGGTAGAGGCTAAACAAGAACCCAAGAGCGGGTACGAGGGGCCACAGAAGCCAGAAATGTGTGTAGTGAACTATGGGCGTAGTGACATGGCCTTGATTTTAATGTCTGGTTGATGTCGTCTTGCCAGACTTCGTCGCAATGTGTAGAGGTGTTTGCTTGGTATGCTACAGGTTACATATTGGTCTCTATATACATTGCATTAGCATTAATCGCCCAATGAAGAGAACATGCATAGAATCAGTTCCGATATCACCAGAAAGATATGATGATACTGAGAGTGTATCAGAAGTACTGTATTGAAGAATATCAGAAAGAGCCCTGCCCATCCCGAGCCAGCTCATAACTCCTCAAACGCCTCGCCAAGGAAATTTATCCTTTCTGTCAGCACACGCTCGTTCCAGCCAGATCTTAAAGTCATAGCCTAGAATTGGTCTAGTGTCATGCTCATTGAAACATCTGTGTTCTCAACCATTTTGGTAAACTCCTCGAAGCTGATCTTGCCATCGCGGTCTAGGTCGGCTTCCATGATAGTCTTGTCGACAATCTGGTTCACTGTTAGCACCCAACTCTCCTACACAGTACGAGGTGGATATAAGGTTTCGCTCACCTGTTGTAGTTGCTGGTCCTTGAGGTTGCTTCCCACCATCATCTTCAGCACGATGAACAGCTCGCCATTGCTGATATACCCATCTCGGTCAATATCGTATACGCGGAATGCGAACCGCAGCTTCTCCTCTTTATTGCCTTTGCTGCTGAATGCTGAGAGACCAGACACAAATTCTTGAAAGTCAACGTCGCCGCCACCGTCTTCGTCGAAAATGGCAATCATGCGTGTCGCGAGGGGGTTCGAGGAGATTTGGGGGAGGGCTAGGAATTCGTCGCGCTCAATGGTTCCTGAGTTGTCCTAGGGATGTGTGAGTTTTCCACTGGATTCTGAACAAGAGATGATTTTGCGCACTTTGTCCAGTTTCATAAACCGCTTTCTCAGGCGGTCAACCTCCTCGCGGTCGACTGTGTTCTGTTAGTGGTAGGCCTCCTCATCGCAGCCCCTCTCTCCCACGGCGCACGTACAATTCGAGCCCGAAGCGATGTTGTCGAGGAGCCCCGACTGTTGGTTTCCCATCTTGGCAGGCTCTTATGTTTTATGCGGTAAAGATGGGTGGCAAGATTCGTGGCTGCAAGCTCGTTCGTGGGGTTGTTGGTCGTGCGTCAACTTGGGGACCGTTCTAGGGTCCACTAGCGGCGAAGTGGGCAGGACATGCGACGTCAACTGCCAAGACCAGACCTTCAGTCCCGAGGTGCGTCTTCCGCGTCAGATATACGACCGCCATATTCTGCACGGGAGCGATTGAACTATCATGGATTCTGAGATACCCATCGACATTGCGTCAACACTGCAAGGCGCTTCCATAAACCGCCATCCGTCTGTCAAACACGATGTCAACCCATCAACTGCTGCCTCCGAGAAGCAGCCCGTGACCCTCGATGCGCATGCCGACCTCGACGACCATTCCGACCTTGGCGAAGATGAGATTCCCGTCAGTGTCTTAGATCCTGTGCCCCGCAAACAGAACATGCCCCCACTGCCCGACCTACGATTCGAACAAAGCTACCTGAAGAGCATTGAGCAGGCCGAAGGATGGCAGGGCGTTGCATGGATCACATTGCGAGATCAAGTACGGATTGATCACATCGTGCACTGAAAGACACCACTAATGATATTAGGTCATAATGTGCTTTGCACAAGGCGTACTCTGGACCCTCGTCCTCAACGGCTGGAGACACTGGAATCGATCTGCGCAATTCAGTGGACAGGGCGTTGGCGCAAAGATAAGGAGATGGTGGTGGGGCGTGAACAACTGGAAGATACCGAATGCAAGGTCACGGCTGAGCGATACCAAATTGGCGAAGAATGTCTCAGAGGTGAGTGTTGCCTTTTTGAAAGTCTGGCACCTAATCTGACTGAGTGCAGCGCAGATGGGCTAACCGGTAACGCAGTACTACCAAGGGGAATTCTCGAGTGCTGCTCAGGATTGAGTGTGCTGTACTGGGACAAGGCATTAATTGGCGTTATAATCCTACTTTATAAAATCATGAACCTGGCTCAACATGAGAATGGAGGAACAGGTATGACCTGTAATGGTATCATTGGGGCCCATGGTGATGTGACGAGACTGGCTGTGAGTTCGTATTGGACGGCGAACAGGAACATTCGAAACCTCAGCCCATCGATACTCTGACGCAGGCCGTAATCCACCATTCCGATTTGCAAAAGCTGAATTTACGTCAACGGAGCTGGTTTGTACATGGCTCAAACCATGCTCCTGATCGAGGTTGGGATCGCTGGGTCGAAACAAGTTTCAGATGAGAGCAGGCGTATAGAGTTGTTGTTGTACCCGTCCTTGGTAGTCAAGCTAACAACATAACCTTACCTGGTCTCAATTACTTCACAGTACAATAGCGAAAGTGGCGTGTATGAAGTAATGTGGACACAAAACACTCAAACGAAGGAGTGCGAAAATAGTTTTGTTATCTGCAACGTGGTCATCTTGGGAGGCACGGTAGAAGGTGCTGAGAACTGCGAATAGAGGACATCTAAATTTGTGCAAGATCATTCACACCCAGATGCTATACCATTCAGCTACCACAAACGCTTTCTGAGCCGACTTGAAGATCTCAAAAGCCCCGAAGGAACTCTAATTACAAGGCACGTGATAACGTACTAGCGCGTTTCCGAGACGCGTCTACGCGTTGCACGTCGACTTCGTTAACATCACAGGCTCGCCACTTCCGCAGCCGCTCTCGTTACAAGCATCCACTGATGAAAACTCACTTGCCATCGAAATGAAGCCATTCAGGCCTCTTACACTAGTACAACCAAACTCAAACTCCAGCGAGCCACCCAACAAGAAACGAAGAATCTCGTCCAATGCGCTGCCATCCAGCAGCCGTCAGCCGCTCAATACACTGCACAACCCCGCACCCGCACAGTTTCTGCCTCCAGGCCTCGATGGGAACTACTACACGGTACTGTGGCGAAAGTACACGGCCAAGAAGAATAAGACATGGGATGGTGACGGCGTACTTGCCGTGGTGGGTGGTTACGCCACGCTCACGGACAGTGATACTGGAAAGGAGCTAGGACGGGGCGCATGCAGTCGGTCGTTGCTTCCTGGTTCAGCGCTCTCGCTGGGTGGCAAGGAGCTGGAGATTGAAGGAAGCATTGAAAAGGCGGATTATCTTGCTGGACGCATGTTCCTGGGTACAGCGGCAGCTGCACCTGCTGGCACGACGAAGCGTGTCGAGCCGGGGTATAAGCCATTGGTCGGCTTCAAGTCGAAAGCGAAGAGGACACAGTCAACCGGGAGTGCGCATGGCGAGGATGTACTGGAGTATACGCCCTCTACACAACGCAAGCAACACTTCAAAACGCCTCTGCTGTCGAATACCGTTATGCCTCAGCGAAACGCATCAATACCACAGCCGCGACATGATCCGAGTGCACCAAATGCCCTTGTTATGAAGAGGCCAGACAGTTGTCCTGCGGGGAAGCAGATCGTTGACGTCGTGGTCGACCCCGTCTTGAGTAAGCACCTCCGTGATCATCAGCGAGAAGGCGTAAAATTTCTCTACGAGTGCGTCATGGGTATGCGATGCGAGGGCGAGGGTGCTATCATGGCTGACGAGATGGGTCTGGGCAAGACATTGCAGACCATCGCGCTCATCTGGACATTGATGAAGCAGAACCCAATACATGGCAGCTCCCCGGTCGTTACTAAAGCACTCATCGTCTGTCCTGCGGGTCTAGTCGAGAATTGGAAACTCGAATTTCGCAAGTGGCTCGGCAATGAGAGGATTGGTCTTTTCAGTTGTTCGAAGGACAGGAAGGTCACTAACTTTACAATGGGCAAGGCCTACAACGTCATGATTGTTGGGTATGAGATGCTCAGGGTAGTACAGGACGAGCTAAAGAAGGCTGGCTGCATTAATATCGTCATTGCAGACGAGGGACACAGGTTAAAGACTGCGAACAACAAAGCTATGCTTGCTATCCAGTCACTCAGCACCGAGAGACGTGTCATCCTGTCCGGTACCCCTCTGCAGAATGATCTAGGCGAGTTCTACACGGCCATCGACTTCGTTAATCCTGGTCTGCTCGGCCAGCGCTCCGCATTCAAACGCACTTTCGAGACCCCAATCATGCGCAGCCGCCAGCCAGATGCGAGCGAGTCAGAACTAGAAAAGGGTGAAGCACGATGGAAAGAGCTCGTCTCGTTGACCAGCCAATTCATGATCCGGCGAACCGCTGATGTTCTCGCGAAATACCTCCCCCCTAAGACCGAGCACATCGTCTTCTGTAAGCCCACCATAGGCCAAACAGAAGCCTATCGGGGCATCCTTACCTCCCCGACTTTCAGCGCCGCTCTGGGAAACGGTAACACCGACATGGCATTGCAACTCATCAATGTCCTTAAGAAAGTCTGCAATAGTCCCTCGTTACTGAAATTCTCGGCCGACAACGACGACACACCCTCTACATTACTACAAACCCTGCTTCCCCTTATACCTCCACGGATACTCAACTCCAGCGCCTCAAGCGCAAAGCTAAGACTTCTAGACAGCCTTGTTCATCGCATTTATACTACTACTGACGAAAAAATCGTAATTGTCTCTAACTACACCACGACCCTCGATATGATAGAACGTCTCCTCACATCCCTCTCCTACACCTACCTGCGCCTCGACGGCAGCACCCCGACCGCCAAGCGTCAACCTCTCGTCAACAAATTCAACAGTTCCCCCAAATCCACCGCTTTTGCTTTCCTGCTGTCTGCAAAATCTGGCGGGGTGGGTATCAATTTGATTGGCGCGTCCCGCATTGTATTATTCGAGTGCGACTGGAATCCTGCCACGGATTTACAAGCCATGGCAAGGATTCATCGAGAGGGGCAGAAGTTGCCGTGTAAGATTTATCGGTTCTTGATCAAGGGTGGGTTGGATGAGAAGATTTTCCAACGGCAGGTTGCTAAGATGGGATTAGCCGGAGCAGTGGTGGATAACAAGGCAAGTGCGAGTTCATTTAGTAGGGAGGAGTTGAGGGACTTGTTTCGGTTGGATGAGAGGGTGAGTTGTCAGACGCATGATCTGTTAGGCTGTTTGTGCAATTGTCAGGGTACGAAGCTGGAGGCTGAGGAGGTGCAGAGTGATGATGAAGAAGAAGAGGAGGAGGAGTTGCCGACGCTGAGGAAGGCGAGTCAGGTCGATATGGAAGAGCAGGAGGCGAAGCTTGAGAGTAGGAGGAACGCCAGGAAGCCGAAGTTACAGATGCTCATGGAGTACCGACACATCAATGCCAATGCACTTCGAGCAGATGGAAGGAAGGATAGCGCCGACGTTGAGAACGGTGTCGACGTCGACCAGATGGCAGTGGCTATCGATGATGACGTCTTTCTCGAGGTGCTTAAAGAAGACGGGTGTAATGTCGCGTTCGTACTAACGAAGTCGTCGTCTTGAGAGTTTGCACAGCGGAAGTATACGGGTCCGACGTGTATTGAAGAACTAAGGCACAGCGTTTACACATGGTTTATAAGAGCGATGGTGTTTTGGATCGGATCGACATCGATGCGTAGACCAACATAGAGCATCGATGCCTTAGCACCCATGGGTCCTAGTTTGCGCTCAGAGAGCGTGATTATGGTAGATATGTTGCGTACACTTTTCACGGTCAGCGTTCAAAACGACACAAAACCTCACTTCCAAACGAGAACCACTCGGCGTGTTCGTTATTTGTTCTTGAAGGAAGAGTACTCGACGTTCCTTCTCAACTAGGAGTTCAACGTCGCATGTATTACTGCAAGATCCTGAGTTTCCGACAGTATCTTGCTTCTCCTAAAGATCATTCCATACATGCCTATCGGTGCACTTCATATGGCGACACCTCATTCACTACCTCGCTCGGATGTTATCAGCCCGACGAGCTCTGAAAACTACGAATAAGGATGACAAGGTTAGATCGGTCGAAGCCCATGGACCTTCCCATACACATATTGTTGCCTAGCCTGAACTATGATTCCACGCAGCAAGGCTCTGTGCCTGGACCTCGTGGCCGCGGGTAATAGAGCAACTTAGATTGCAGTACGGTCCGTCCTACCGAGCTGCAGACAATGCTCACGTGGTGCTTTCTAGAACCACGTGCACTATAAACCTTGTTGGGAAGTAGGTTGCACCACACCACATGACAATGGCGTAGGGTAGAACTCGAAACGCACCGTTCAACATGCGACGATATCAATGCGAGGAGTAGTCAATAATATAAGTGGCAGTCCAGCCCACTATCCTCTAGTGGCTTCAGTCAGCACGCGAATCATCCCAACGTCTTCTCTATACACGGTGCGGCTACTCGAATACCCGCCTATTGCATCGTTTACCACACATCGTAAGCGAGGTAACTCATACATGAACAGGTTGAGGCTGTGATCGAGGCTAAGGTACCCCACACCCCGGCTTCCAAGAGCCGGCTGCTATATTACCCAGAATCCCAGTACCCGTCTTATACTCCACATTATCATATCGCATATTAATCATCGTCGAATTTCCACCCCGTCTAGCCTATCACATACCACCCTGTCCATCACACGACGAGTCATTCTCGTCGCCGTCGAACTCAGTCGTGCGTGGCGAACTGGGGGTGTGGCTGAAAACCGGGTTGAACAGTCATCGATATATGAAACTTTGATTGCAAACATGGTTGAAAGCTGCCTCGATTGGTATGAGGAGTTTGGTAATGGTGGGTTTGGGCGTGGACGACTTGACGGCGTACGCTCGGGGGAAAATATACTATGCTACGAACGGCTTTGCGAGGGTGTATATAGGAAGTGTTGATTCCATGTCACACAGGTTTGTTTGGTAGGACTCATCTCATCGTATCAGTCTTCAGCCTCCTCTACGTCACATATCGTTTCTTCCACATACGATCATCTGTTCGGGATGTTCTCCCTCGTCCTCCTCTTGGCGCCCTTGGTGGCAGCGCATGGCCATGTTGAGAAGGTCGTTGCCGATGGCGTGACCTACCAGGGCTGGAACGCTGCATTCAAGTATCAAAGCCCCATTCCTGCGACCGTCGGATGGCAGGCGGATAATTTGGATAACGGATTCGTTACTCCTGATCGCTTCGGGACGGTGGACATTGTGTGCCACAAGCTCGGCAAGAGCAATGGCGCGTATGTAGCTGTCAAGCCAGGAAGCAAAGTAACCTTCAAGTGTATGTAAATCCCGTCTCACGACAGATTCACCATCGCTCCTCACCAAACTAGTAAAGAGGACAGCATCACTATGATGTTATACTGACACTTAACAAGGGGACACATGGCCCGTCTCCCACGCCGGCCCCATCCAAGAATATATCGCCCCCTGTAACGGTGACTGCGCTGCCGTATCCCCCACCTCTCTCCTCTGGACCAAGATCCAATCCGGAGCCTGGAAATCCGGCAACAACCCCGGAGCCTGGGTCACCGACGACCTCGTCAAGAACAACTTCAGCTGGGACCTTACCATCCCTAATCTCGCACCGGGAAAGTACGTCATCAGACATGAAATCATCGCTTTGCATGCTGCAGGACAAGCGAATGGCGCCCAGGCATACCCGCAGTGTGTCAACTTCGAGGTCAGTGGGAGTGGGACGAATAAGTTGACGGGTGGTGTACCGGCTACGAGCTTTTACAAGGCGACGGATCCGGGCATTTTGTTCTCTCTGTATACGGCGTACACGGGTTATACGACTCCAGGGCCGGCGCTAGTCAAGTTGGCGAAGCGGGAAGAGAGCAGGGAGCATGCGAGGGACTTTGCTTGAGGGTGGATGGTCGTGGTCTCCGATTTTAGTATGCGACAATCGCTAAGATGGAGATAGGTCGCATCTTGTAGAATTCAAGCACGTGCCTGAAGACCTAGTAGACTCGACCCCTTTGCTTCTATTATTGAGTCCGAGTTTACGGAGTGAAAGACAAATGGGACGTATAGAGCTAACATGCAAACAGTCCATCGTCAATTCCTTCTCACCTTCACACTCACTTTATGTTAGTTAGATATTGCCTTCACGTTCACGACACATCTCACCACAAAAACCCAAGAATGCTCCTCTCAGCTCCCGCCACCTTCAACTAATAACCCTTTGCCTTCCACAATTCCACGACAATCAACCAACCGCAAACTCCAAACATCATGGCCACTTCTGCACCCCCTTCACCATCTTCAATGACCTCGTCACCACCACCAACAGCCCCACAGCTCTCGTCCTTGACCGTTCGTCCAGTACGCACCGACTCAATGCCATCGACTCCTGTACAAACCCCTCTTCACAATACAAACGAACATACATTCTCCCACCACCACCCTTTCGCACCAACTCCAGACGCCACCACACAACCTCCACCCTCACCACACACATCACCCCAACAACTCCACCCCATCTCACCCACCCTCCGAACCCCAACGTCACCCTCACCATCAAAAAACCTCACGCCCATATCCCCCCGCCCCTTACCCCCTTCACCACGCGCGCCACTCGCCAGAAACCTATTCCCCCTCCCACCCCTACCAACCACATCCGGCGATGCTGCCAACTTCCCGCCCTTCCCAACAGCTCTCCCACCCCGTCCCCACCCCACTCGTCGGGGCAACCTAATCTCGAGGATCTTTACAAGGCGACCCGCGCATGGTGAGGATATTGAACTAGGCTATACGACTACGGACACGGATATCAATACCACGCAAAGCAGTAGTAGCAATACCTACAACGACAGCAACGCAGCAACAATCCCCACCACCTCTCTCCCCCCAACACACGAAAACCATGCTAACAACAGCGCTGGATACCACCGCTACGTAATCCAGCGCCGTGTCGCACTGAGATTTGTTTGGGTATTGATGCTGGGAGTTGTGTTGTTTATGGTTGTTGCTTTGACGTTTCAATCGGTGCGTGATAAGGGTAGGGTTGGTGCGGGTAGTGGGAAGGAGGCTGGGGAGGGGGTTGGTGGAGTTGTGATGGGGCTTTCTTAGGTGGGGAAGGGGTGTGAAATAGGGAAGGGGGTGGATAGGTGGTGGAAGGGTGGATGTTTGGCAAGGAAGATGAGGGGTTGGAGTGGTGGGGATTTGGAGGTGGACGCTCACGATAGATGGGTTCGGGGGGTGGATGCATGGCTGGTTAGACGGATAGATGGAAGGGTTCAGGGTGATTGTAAAGGATTGAAAGGATGTGGACTCGTGTCTAATCGAGTACGTGTTTCTTACTGTACTTGATAGTATGGATGTTAGTTCAAAATAAGACCCAAAGGCATCTACAATACCATCTTAAACTCCGGATCACGGTCATCACCTTTGCCCTCCCAAGCTGCGTATTTCCCATCCGCCTTGTCTTTGTTGATCTTCCATACCCACGCGACATTTGCTGCGACTCTGTCAAGTAGATTAGCAAGACAATCCCAGATCCCGAATTCTGATGTGGAACAGATGACTCACAATACCCAAGCCGCACACAGCAGCCCCAACATAATACTATGACTCTTATGGAAATGCGGTCCTTCTTTCTTCTGGTACACAAAACTTGCCACAAAACCTCCTGCATTCGCAATGGCCAACTGTAAAGCCGTTGTGGTCGCTCTCTTGTAATGGCCAGCGCTGTTATTACTGTTCCAGGAGAGAATACATGGAACGGTAGCATACATGCCCGTTGCCATAAGGAATGTCATTCCGTATTGTACTTTCGAATTCGTGGACTGGCTGATGACGCCGTAGCCGATGATAGCCACGGGGAGGGTACACAGCATGACCGGTCCGCGAAGAGCGAGACGATCAGAAAGCAGGGCGACAATGACGGTGAAGAATGCAGCGACGGCGTAGGGTATGACGGTCCATAGCTGAGCCTCGTTTGGATCTTTGGCGAAGCCGTTGTTCACAATTGTCGGGAGAAACAGACCAAAGGAGTAAAGACAGCAGAGAATAGCGAAGTAAGCTAGTGCACTGAGCCAGACCTGCAGGTTGAAGATACCACGCCTGACTTCAGCCCAGTCGAAGCGCTCATGCTCGGAGCTTGCCTCGCCGAGGCGGAGGCGTGCGTGTTCTTTCTCAAGGGTCGTGAGGAAGCGAGAGGCTTCAATGGAGTTGGGAAGAAGCAAGGCGGCCACGAGACCAACGAAGGCTGTGAGGAGACCTTCGACGATGAAGATCCAGCGCCATCCTTCGAGGCCTCCAGCAGGGCCGATGGCATTGAGGCCGCGTGCAAGTAGACCTCCAAAGGCACCCGATAGAGAGGCGGCGGTGTAGAAGATACCGATGCGGAGTGCGAGCTCGTCTCGGCGGTAAAATTGGGAGAGGTAGAGTACCATGCCTGGTAACAGTCCTCCTTCAGCTACACCGAGGAGTGCGCGGACCGTTGCGAAAGAAGCAAAGCTGGTCACGAAACCGAGGCACATGGTCAAGATGCCCCAGACGGCTGTGAGCAGGGGGAGCCAGATCTTAGGTGATACCTTCTTGAGCACGAGGTTTGATGGCAGCTCACTATCCTAATGTCAGCCAGTGATTATTTTTTCCATAGCCATAGGCCCTGCATACCTTGCGATATACGTCGCGTAAAACACACACAAGCCAACAGCATATTGGTGGTCGTTGATGTGAATATCCTTCTGCAGTCCCAAGATTTTGGCATTACCAACGTTCGTGCGATCGATGAATGAGCACAAGAACAACAGCGCGAGAATGGGTAGAATCCTATCATCATCAGTATAGCGAACCTCGAATAGTGCAAACCCGCCTGGAATACATACCGAACATCCATCTTGAACAACACGGTGCGCGACATCTTCCCACCGCCACCATGCACCCCCGCCTCCAACACCTCACTCCCACTCCTCTGCTCAAGTTTCTCCTCATGCATCTTCTCGTCCATTGTAGTCGATTATCCGGGTGAAGTTCTCTCAACCGCACAGCAGAATGCTATACCGAATCGTGTGAAAAGAAGAGCCACAACGAACCAACGAAATGTCGGTCAGAATAAGCAAAGCACCAGCCCTCAGATAAGCCTACTTATCGCACTACTTAACCCAAACCAATTCGGCCAGAACAAAGCCCGTCATCCCCGTCAACCCCATGGGGTCGCACGGCAGAACCGGTTGGTGTGCATGTTTTATTGGTTGGAGTGTTGGCACACAGTGTCGCCGCCTGCTGCATGCGCCTTAGGCTGTCGAGAGATCGGCGAAATTAGCAGCATTCAGTGATGCGTAGTGGAGCTTCTCTGTGTGCTTAGCAAGCGTGTGCGGGGGTTGATTTGAGACCGAAGACCAAGGCATGCGGTTGTAGTATGCACACGCAATCTCTGTGGGTGGAGAGATGGGAATGGTCATGGTGGGGATCGTGGTGGTGTGAAAGCGCATGTCTCTCGTCGGATACGGGCTGCCGTGCTTTGATGCGCACAAGCTTTTGGTGGGGCGACCAAGCACGGCGAAGCTCGCACCGCCCAGTGTGTGGGTATGCTTGGCTGTTTGGCACACCGTTGAATACCTATCGGAATCTTGCTGTGGATGTAAGGATTCATCTAAGATGGTGTTGTGTCTTTCTTACGTCCTACCTGAGCTGCAACGATAGCCAGGGCATAGCTATTGGGATTGATCGATGGCGCTGTTGCACAGTCTACCAGAGCAGACGAACGAATAGCCTCCTTCACAACTAAATCATTTGTCTCAGAAGTTAATGTAGCCAGTACGAAAGTCTCACCAGGCATGGCTTGAGAATACATCTAATAATTAGATTATCCCTTGGGTGGGTTACATGGGATATTGACTTTAGGCAATGTACCGATTCTTTGTTCATGTACCCAAAATATCTACAGACCCTCGCGGCAAACGCTACACATATCGAGGAGATTCATCATCCGTAAGAGTCCCATGCCATTGGTATGTAACAACCAAACCTCCAATATGACTGTGATGTTTTTCCCACCTCGTCCTGATCTGCTCCTCCCCTGGTTTCTTCTATCATCCACCTGTACGAACATTTCTCACTCCATACTCCTCAAATCCGGCGAAACCTCAAATTTTGCATCCGTCGCACCCCTAACCTGCGACACGCTCACCCCGGGCGCCATCTCCGTCAGCGTGAGCCGTCCCCTCTGCCTATTCACCTCAAAAACACAAAGCTCCGTGATAATAGTGCTGACGCACCGCGCCCCAGTCAACGGCAAGTTGCACTCCCCTACAATCTTACTACTGCCATCTTTCGCCATGTGCTCAGTCGCCACAACAACCTTGGTAGCTTCAGGGTTGGAAACGAGATCCATGGCCCCACCCATACCCTTGAATACCTTGCCTGGTACCATGTAGTTTGCTAGATCGCCCGAGGCGCTAACTTGTAGGGCACCGAGGATGCTTACGTCGACGTGGCCGCCGCGGATCATGCCAAAGGATTCAGCGCTGTCAAAGGTACTGGCTCCTGGTAAGAGAGTAACAGTCTCCTTTCCAGCATTGATGATGTCTGCGTCGAGTTCGCGTTCGGTGGGGTAGGGTCCCATGCCCAATATGCCATTCTCAGATTGTAGCCATACTTTTATGGAGGGAGGGACGAAGGACGCGGCGAGCGTGGGGATGCCAACGCCTAGGTTGCAGTAGTAGCCGTGTTTTAGCTCTTTGGCTGCGCGGCGGGCTATACGTTCGCGGGACGAGATCTTGTTTGAAGAGGGAGGATTGGTGGTGGAGGATGTAGAGGCAGATTCTTCTTCACGGAGTTTCTTGACCTCGATGTTTTTGGGAGCTGTGGAGGGCACGATGCGGTCGACGAAGATGCCGGGGAGGTCGATGTCGTTTGCGTCGAAGGTACCGATTGGCACGATTTCTTCGGCTTCGACGATGGTGAGGCGGGCTGCTTTGGCCATTATGGGGCCGAAGGCTTTTGTTGTATACCTGTGTTATTCAGTATTAGCAACCGCTCTATTTCAATGACTCCCCAAAGAAAGTTCCACAGTTGATTTTGAGAGGGGAAACATCTGAAGACTCACCTAAACACACAATTGCCCGCCTCATCGACCCTCGCTGCCCTAACAATGGCTACATCCCCTGTGAGCGCCTCCTCCATCAAATACCTCTTTCCCCCAAACTCTCTAACCTCCCTCTTCTTCCCATACCCCACTACCTTGCCCTCTTCGTTAAATTTTGCCGGCACCTTACCCTCCGCAACCAACGTATCCACCGCCGTCGGCGTGTAAAACGCTGGGATCCCCGCACCACCAGCCCGTATACGCTCCGCAAGCGTTCCTTGCGGACACAGCTCAATCTCAATACCACCACTAAGATACTGTTTCTCCAACGCCTTATTGTTCCCCAGGAAAGAAATGATAAGTTTCTCCACCTGTCCATTCTTCGTCAAATGCGCCAATCCACCAACATCCTCAATCCCAGCGTTATTCGACACCGCGGTCAACGAGTGTAGTGATTTTGGCCCACGTTTCTTCATCGCTTGGATCAGCGTGTCGGCTACACCGCAGAGACCGAAACCAGCGCTTAGAATGGTGGATCCGGGTTGTATGTCTGCGACTGCTTCGTCGGCATCTTTGAATAGCTTGGATTTTGACCGGTCGATCTTGGGCGCGGACGCGCTGATCGCTCGTATGTTTGTGAAGCGCCATTGTGGCGGTGATGTGCGTAGGGCGCGTAGCTGTGAAGGTAGGGGCCGCCGTGATGTGATGCGTGCTGGAAGCGCGGCGAGGAGGCGGTACGAGGAGGGAAGGACGTCCATTGTGATGTTGATGGAAATTTGGGAGGGGGGAAAGCAAGGGCGCGCGCTATCAGGGGACGTCTCAATGGCTGTGTGAGTCTTCAAATGCTCTGGAAATTGGCCCCAGATGATTCTAAAGATATTACCGAAGTCCCTTGAAGCATACAATTACACCCGAACCACATGGAGTTCGCGCGTACGCCCGCGTGGGTCGCGTTGTCGGCATGCTCAACGTCATGGTTTCGGCTACATTTCAATTGCCGACATCCAGGGTCCAGAGCTTGGGAGCGCATCGATTTGCTGTGTCCGGCACGGCAGCACCAACACTGGAATTGAGGAAGTCTATGTGTACTCTGCTATGGTGAATACACTTCGTCCATCGGGTCTCCATAACGTGTAATACATCATAAAGCTAAAGCCACCAAAATAGCTATACTGTGTACTTCGTGTACAAGCTGCGCAAGATACAACTTTGATCAAGACGCGATTTTATCAAAACTTCTTCTGTGTGTATAATTCCCATCTCTAGACTGACCGTGATTTGCGTTATCAAGTACATATACGATTGTCTCAAGGTACTTGCTTCGTCGTACGTAGAATGTGATGCGCATGTAACCTTAAACTCTGCCTATCCGAGAGTATTAAGATCAATGGTCTAAAGGCTTCAATCACCGAAATTTGCCAAAGTACACAGCCTGGACGAGGTGGTTACGATTAGACGATATATTACACAGTAGCACATCTGCAGGTGCAGGTTGTTGGTAGCATGTCTTGGGCTCGGAGGTCGCATTGGATTGTCATGGTATTCCGTGACGTCTTTGGAAATCCGTGACCGTGACCGTTATAGGCTTATATATCAACCATGTCTACGATGATTCGAGTGTGGTTTTAGCCATGTTGCGAATTTTGGGGTGCCCAGCGAAGATAAGGGCTATGGGCGGACCGTTCGGGCCATGATTACATAGTCTCGTCAGCTCGGTTCGCATCCTAGTTTAGGTTCGACGAATTGGCATCTTTAGAGATCAGTAAGATTGAAGAAGCTAATTCGTTGAGCAGTAACTATGATGCGACCCGAGATGACGAGGCACCGTAGGTCGTAAACCCTTCAGGTCTATAGTACACGGTATATCCGTACAGAAGCATCAAGCGCCGCACAACTGGTATGCAAACTCGCAACTGGTCGACCACTCTCTGACTACTCCACGACGTGTGGTCTTTGCTCAGGGCATTGCGATCCACGATGACACCATTATGAAGCCTAACTTGTAGCAGCGAAGTGCCCGTTGACGCACCGATCTAAAACTGGAGATGTGCGCAGCCCTACCGTTATCAGTAATCTTCACCAGGAAATTTCCTGGGGGGCTTCTTGACTTTATCGATCCCAACCCGCCCTCGTCCGACCTTTCTATTATTCGACCTGCCGGCATGCAAACTTCGCACGGCAAGACGTCCTTCCCGCAACGCCGGACGCGTAATCGGGGCTAAGGCGGATCCGCCGCCCAACCTCTTAGAGAATACAAATCTGCCTTGCCAACCCTTCGTCGTAAACATCGTGTAAGAGCTGTTGAATTTATTCCCCCTGACAAGAGTTTCATCGCTGGCACACCAAGGCCGACTACAGCGTGCTAGAAGCCAATTTTATCAGGTGTCGGGACCTGCACGTATCCGCAACCGTTGGCCAGCATAGCCACGCCGGATATTCCGGGTGTCAGCTCAGAACCTGCCTGTGGTGCGCAAACGAGGGTTACGCGTACCTGAGAGCCGAGAGGAGCGTTTCGCGGACAAAAGCGGGGTCCTTGTGAGACAGAAACACGTGAAGTTTTGATGTTGACCAATCGCGAGGTGAAAAGTGTGAGTTGCCAATGCCCGATTGGGCCATATCACGAGCTGTCAGATGCGGCCGGCTCGTAAGTGAGAAAATGGCGACCTGGCAGATGCAAAGGTCGCTGTTAAGATCGAAGCCACCCCTCGCGCGACTGTTTGTTTCATAGTCTCGCTCTCTGACTAGAAGATTCGTGCCTAGACTCGCAAAAAGCTCTGAGGCTATAGTCCGCTCACTCTCGATATTTCACCCGTTGCCGGAAGCCCATAATTCGACCGTACGCTCACTGCCTGCACGTCTTCCGGAACTCCCGCGCACACTTGTTTGCCCACTTATAGTCCTGCCCACGCCTCTAGCAGCGGGTAGCCACAGCAAGACGCTTACCTTGGACTGTTTGTTCGACTTCACCACATCGCAACTTGGCCTTCACTAGTATCCACATCTCCTCCACCATGTATCTCCAGAAGAGGGACAACATGGGCTTCGATATCTCCCCGGCCCTCATCATCTTCCTCGTAATCCTCGGAGCCGGCGCGTTGGTCATATGTGGCTTTGCAGTAATGAGGTTCTACGGCGGAGACATAGAAGACCAGTCCAGTTGGAACGCTCGCACGCCGGAACAGGATGCGTATATGCGAGAAGTTAGAGAGCGCAACTGGAGCAAACTCCCAAGAATCATGCTTCAAAAACAGCGAGGCCAGCCAAATCAGAGTATGGCTCACGCTCCCATCAGCCCGAGGTAAGATGATTGTCCTGCGCCATGTCTCGAACAATGGATTGACTGTAATAGCGCCAACAGCACTACAACATACGGATGATGATACCGGAAGAGGACGGGCCTTCCAAGCTGTATTTATGATTAATGACGACAAGCAACGAACTGCACGAACGAAGGAGGATCGTAAATGTGCCACCAGGGAACATGACACCTGATGGAGATTTGAGCGATGAGAATTGGAGGAAGAAGACATCAACGGCTTCGAACAACAACGAGATATCTCTGAGGTCGACACCCTGTACTCCGGACACCCGCCCATGACAGGCTCGTTCCGATAAGATTGTTGACCAGCACTGTTTGATGGAGAGGCAACATCGTTCCCGGGAAATTGGCCAATCAACTTGGGTGCAGATACAAACGGCATTTGCGTTGATGTCATTTGGCGAACGAATCTCCTCGAGGATGGGTGTGAGATGAGGCAGCATTTGTCTGCGGTTTTCCTATGTACCCTGGGCTGTCGGAATTTGTTTGCACACAGGGGTGTTTGTGTCATTTCGTAGACTATCTAGATCGAAGCCAACTGCTGCAGCTGGCCATGCTATCCATTCCCAGTTGTTTTCTCCAATGACAAGAGCAGCAATGGCAATGAACTGCACCGCCCACCCTTTCAGCCACCAGATATCAGTAATTTTCCCGGGAAGTATTGCATAATGTGCAACGAGCACCCAGGCTTCCACTTGTCGTTGTTCCAGTAACGTGAGAAATTCAAGAGGCAATGCAACCGGCCAGTGGATGATTGAGGTCCAGTCGAATGATGTCGGTTCTGACGCACTTTCGCAGTGGGCCAGGTCGATCAATCTGGAGACGAGCGCGAAGGCCTCACGCAGGCCTTTCAACGCGTATCGAAGTGTATCGGAAGAGTACTCATAGCTTTTCCCAGGATGTGACCAGAGCTTTTCGAGTTTGCGGAGTTTCTCGTCATTCTCAATTTCCATGAGTGTGACTGGGATAGGTTGTGGCCACCAGTCACGCCGAACAACAGACTGTAGCAATCCACCTTGAATCTGCTCCCAGCAAGGCACCAGAATGACCAACACTCCCCGCAAAGAGCGAAAGATTCTGCACACGGTATGTGTCAGGTCTGAAATCGATGTGCTGCTGTGAGTACGCGGAGAGGCGGGACTAGTCATCAAGTCTAGGGTAGCTCTGCATTCGTCCCCAGCAGTCCGTAGCACAAACATTGTTACCATCGTAGAAAAGGCAAACAAAGCCTCGGCATTGGCCGTTGTGACATCTTGCACTTCTGAACGATAGTGCACCATTCCAATATTCAGCTGGATAGCAGCTATAGTTCCATAGGTCTCAAGATCTTCTTCGTCCGGATCGAGGCAGGTCAAGTGCAAGGCGGCCGTTGCAAGCATGCCATGCGTTACAAAATTATACCTGGTCGCTAGATTTGGAAGCGCGCTTCTCCATGCTGCTTGAGCCTCCGCCCTAGACGTTAATGTTGGTATTGTTGTCTCCGCGAAGTATTGCAGGATCTTCGCCATGCGAGGAAGCTCGGAATCTGAAATCTGTCTCACTAATCCATTCCGAACATCATCACTCAACAGTCCATGTCCAAAAACAGATCCTGGCGGTTCTCTCTGTCTACTCGAGAAGACTCGGATGTAAGATCCCAGTCTGACATCGCGTGATGGAGAAGTAGTCGGTAGTTTGGGAGTCAGGTCGAAAACACTGTAACTGCAGAGTACGTTGCGTTTACGGCAGTTGTCACATCGAGGCCGTCGTTCATCACACTACCTGGGCGAATCAGTATAATGTGTATCGACTTGATCGAACTGCAATGACACTTGTGTTGGCTTCGTGCAATAAATGACCAATCTCGGTGTTATAGAATGAGAAGCGCCGCTGAACTATCGTGGGACGGATGGGGATATGTACATCAACTTACCTTGACTCGCCTGCGTTTGCAATCTGTACACCCCGACTTCGATTTTGGATGTGGTCTCCGCGCACTCATTGTAATCTACAAGTCACTGCCTCTGTTGATCCGATTATAGATGTGAGATCCTGGAAAGAAGCGGAATTGGGATGCGAAGCACGGCCTAGTGCGTCGGGTTAATTATATGCCGAGCCACTAAGCCCTTTCTGAGACCTGGTGTGCGACCTCGATCAAGACCCGTTCATGCACCACCCACATGGTGATTTCTTGTGTACCTCATATACCATACATAGCTATATACACCTTTTGAGCAAACAAGTGCTCACTGAAAGAAAATCAGCAGCGCGTTGGGCAAACCCAGATGCCCGCTCCCACCAATCCGCGCAGACCACGCAAGATCTACAGCCCTAGCACCTCCCCGCAATTCACCAAAGCTTAGCTATTGTCTTTCGCATCACTTGACCACCTCCAGTGCTTGGACCGCCCGAACAAACTGCAGGTTGTCCTTCGCGCTGACGGAGCAGGGACATTCGGCAAGTACAATGACGTTGTTGACCCCGGTTTAACGTCTTGTGCCGGCCGGATAGCTTCACAGAACGTTACATCAGCGACCCAGTGCTCGTGCATGGCCATACGGTCCTCGAGCGGGGCATGGCAAACAGGCAGACAGACTGCCGATCGGTATTACGGGGACACCTGCTGCTGCTCGTTTGGGTATCCTTGCTTATTTTGCTATATAACTTAGGATCCGCCTGGATAGGTTCAGGTGTACCAGTGTCTCTAGCGAGCTTCGAAGGCTTCCATACGCTCCTCTCTGTCAACATGCACTACCTCAGGTTGCTAAGTGCGCTGTACAGCATACCGCTATTGGCTGCAGCACAATGTCCGGATTACATTGACTATGCTAAAGAGGTCCATGAGCCTCCGAGCGCTGGCAAATTCAAGCTTGCATACCAGCGACCAACGGAAGAATGCCGTACCTTCAAATCTCCAGGTCTAGAAGATACTGTCAAGCGCATGGAGTCTGTCATTCGCGACCCGGACCTTTACCGCCTATTCCAGAATGCGTACCCTAATACGCTCGACACCGCAATCAAATGGAAGGGATATGCCGCAGACAATGCAGAAGAGGAGCTGACTTTTATCATCACGGGAGACATCGATGCGATGTGGCTGCGTGACTCGTCCAATCAAATGCAAAGCTACCTGCCTTTGCTCAATGCCAGCAGCGAGCCAGACTCGATTGCCAGTCTGTATCGCGGCGTCATAAACCTCCAGGCACGATATCTGCTCACATCACCGTACTGCAACTCCTTCCAGCCACCCGTGGAGAGCAAAATCCCGATAGCCATCAACGATGCCGCAAGCCTGGATGCCGTCTTTCCAACCTACTCCAACGACTCCGTATTTGAGTGCAAGTACGAGCTCGATTCCCTAGCGGCTTTCTTGCAAATCTCCACCGACTACTACAACGCCACAGGTGATGTTGATTTCTTCGGGAAATTTCGCTGGATTGAAGCAGTGGAGGCTGTGCTCAAAGTGGCGGAAGACATGATGCTGCCGACCTATGGGCCTGATGGCGCCGTCCTCACAAGTCCGTACACATTCACTCGATACACGACGCGTTCGACCGAGACTTTCTCCAATGATGGTATTGGGAACCCAGTAGCCAACGGCACTGGCTTGATTAGGAGCGGGTTCCGACCCAGTGACGACTCGACCATCTACCAACTCTACATTCCTTCCAACATGATGTTCAGTTCCTATCTAGCAACAACAGCGGACATTATGGGCCAGTTAGATACTGATAAAACAGCACAGCTGTCACAGAAGATGTCTGATCTGTCTGCATCATTGCGTGACGCTATCGAGACTCACGGTACAGTCAACCATCCGAAATATGGCAAGATCTATGCCTTTGAAGTCGACGGGTACGGTTCTACGAATATTATGGACGACGCCAACATTCCCGGGCTTCTGTCTGCTCCGTTTTTCCACTATCCTGTGAACTCAGACATCTACGCCAACACGCGCTCGCTCATCCTAAGTGCAGCCAACCCTTACTTTATGCGCGGCCCCGTCATTAATGCCATCGGCGGTCCTCACCAGGGCCCTGGAATGGCATGGCCTATGGCTTCTATTGTTCGCATCTTGACCACCGATGACAACGACGAGATTGTCAACGAGCTCTCCGAGATTGTGAGCAGTACCGCCGGCTTGGGCTTGATACACGAGAGTATCAATAGCTTCAATGAGAGCGATTGGACCAGGCAGTGGTTCTCTTGGGCGAATGGTTTGTTTGGACAGATGATCTTAGATCTGGAAGACCGAAAGCCAGAAATATTGGGGCGGAGTTTCCAATAAAGTGTCCCGATTCACGATTTAATGATAGAAACAGCGCCAATTTTGAAGAACCTGAAAGAATCGACACACAAAGTGCGCTTTGCCGAGGTGATATCAGATCGTGTTGAGTCGTGACACAGAGTTGTATTGGCGTTGCCAATTCCTTCAGCTGCGAGTACGTTCCTGTTGCTCTAGGTACGATGCTGTGCACAACAGCCCTGCGCGAAATACAGAAAGCAGGGTCCCGGCGTTGTATGACAGCAAGAGATCACCAACGATGCATGGTGCGTACCAATGGAAGGGGCGAAGGCTATCCTGCATACCAGACGTGCAGGACCAAGTTTCGTTGGTAGTCTCGTGCATGCACCGATCGACCTGGAGCGTCATCGCGGCGTAACATTGCCTCGCAGCAACTGCTTCCAAGCCAGTGCAAGGCTACTCAAATCAGTGGTAGTGGGCGATAATTGCTTCTCGGCATGCAAACTGTGCCACAATAGGCGCTACGAGAGAGTGATGAGCTGGCAGCTGGTAGAGTACTGTACGCCTCGGACGGTAGAGGGCTAGACGCAAGGTGTTCCGTGGTTTCATGTTGCACGAGAAACCTGTCCGGTGGTTCTCTTGACTCTGCGACACTACTTTCCCCGCTTCCGGCAGTCCATCGCAAAGCCTTCCATCAACACCACCACGACGATGGGCCTTGCTCCCGCAACAATGAAGCTTGCCGACAATCACATTATGCGCTGCGCACGAGCAAAGCCAACAAGGCGGCGGTAGCTAGTGCTGAGCCTCGTGGGAGCAGTGGGGTTTGTCAGTGGATCGCTTGCGTGCACCGGTGATCGTTTCAGGGCCAAGAGCGCCTTAGCGGACCCTAAGAGTAGCCGCGCGCTGACTGAATCGTAGTCTGAGATGTCTTTGGCTGGCAACAACAGGGGGCGACCACAGGGGGAGAATGCGAAGGATGGTGATCGTCCCAGCTACCGAAAACGAGGGTGCAGAAAGTCGTTACGCGACTTTCCTTCGTCGGCCGACAATGCCGCAATGCGACCACCACGTCGAATCGCAGCACTGGAACGCAACGGAAACCATTGTCCGGTCGGACGCGTTTCCCTATCACCGGTCCCCAGCTGAGACCAGCAGCCTTGGCCGTGGAGTCGACGGCTGAGGAAATGAAGGAGCTGGAGCATCTCTTGCGTGACCGACGTTTGCGGCCGACCATGGCCAATTGTAACATCAGCCCAATGAACCGCGCTCCATTTGGCGTGTTTGAGACCCACGCGCTCCCAGGTGCCATGAATCTTCGAACCTTTAATCGCAACATTGGCTCCTAATCGAGTCCAGAAGGCGCCATGTGGCTGCCGTGAGTTCCTGCCTACCCAGACCGATCTGCGTCTTCAACTCTCGGCCGCTCTGACATCTCTTCCTCTTTTTCCATGTCGAGTTAAAACAGTATGCACCGCTTTTTGGACTACCTCTAGAGCGTGTTTCATACATTGGATATTTCAGCGATTTGGACATCGACTCTAAGCGCTCAGGCTGCTTCGCTTCTCAGCCGCATGCCAACATCATCAACTGGCGCCAAAGGGACCAATCTTGAGCGACTACAACAGCGGCTTAGTCTCCACACTCCAACATCTCCGCCCGGTTTGTAGCCTCCTGCATCAAACATTTCGGCATTTACACGCATCTGAATTCCTCCGCGCCGTCTGATTCCTCAGGCTTGCATGTACCCTGTCAGCCTCGCCATAATCGTACATACAACCACCAGGTCCAGTTTCAACATTCTCCCAAACGCCCGTCTCTCGACGCCAATCAGAAGTGTCACTTTCTGAACTTGCCGAACATTTCTTGAACGAGCCATACAGAAAGAGCAAGTTGAAACAATCCAGCATATCATTCTGCATATCAGTCTATTCCTGTTACCACGATACATGCATCACCTCTGAGTTGGCCAGGCCTTAGCCGCGTACGCGCTTCAGAAGCGAGACTCCTTGCTGTTAAGAGCTTAGTTGGATCCAGTATCGCGGCCATGGATAATACGGCGCTGCACACTTTTTTGTTGTATGTCTAACCCTCTGCGCCAACATTTCAAGGCCGTTACTTATTCTTGCATCAAGTCACTGCCCACCTGCATTGCGCAGTATAGTCTTACTTGGCTCTTGGGACAACTTCTCACGATCGTACCCACTAGAACTTGACGCACGTCGAGGGCGTGGTATCTGGAAAGGTTGCTTTACCTTTTCCGACATCATTTGCGACGGGGATCTAGACGAACAGTCTACCAGAAGAGACGGACTTCTCAAGATGGGTGGGACTTACTGGTACTACGTAGGTCCAACAAACTCTGAGATCGGCTCGCTTATTGACCATCCGCAGTACAAAGTTGATGAGGACGAGGAATGCCACAACCCTTCGGAACCCTCGACTACAGTATGCCCCCTTCTACCTGGGCAGCGACTTAATGTACTTGAGATTCCAAGGGAACGACACAGCCGCAGTAACTCCGAAACTGCATTCACACGTAATCCGGGAGACAGATATTTGACACCGGTGCCTCCTGCGCCCCTCAGGCCACCTCCCTCCTCACTGCGGGCCGGATCCGATAGCTCGAGTTCGCACTCCATGTCTCCACCATCACCCTGGGCTCCAAGGTCTGCCACGTACCCTCCGGCCGAGCAATACCTGTCACCGAACGTGATGAGGCATGCGCGGAGCGCGTCTGCTTCGCCTTATATACCTTCAACACCAATATTCCCTGACTTCAAAGTACTTAAGGATAAGCTGGCGTCCAAGCGCTCTGCCTCTAGGATCCGTAGCTCTTCTAAACCAAAAGAGCTAGAGATAGGAGCCCCGGTACTTGTGAGTTCGACAGTCGATGAAGACAGTCTGATTCCACTGTCGGTTTATCATCCCAGTCACTCACGTAGTGTGACGCCTGTTGCGAACACCAAAGTTACTCGATCGATACCAAGCATACGAAAGCACTTTTCCCCGCTTGCATCGAATCCGGTGGACCCAATCTTGGACGGCAGCTCAAATATCTCAGAACTACCAGCGGAAGAGAGGGTGCCATTACGCCGCCGATCCCATATCCCCTCTACAGTGATTTCCAGCGAATTAAACGTTAATCAAGGCCGCATCCGCGCCAACTCAGCAGACACTAGGCGAACACAACACTACCTATTCTCCAACGACCCATGGCTAGTGTCGCCAAAGCTAGAAGAAGAAGAGTTTGTTGATACAGACCAGATCGTTGAGGATGACACGCCAGTGGCGCCTACACTGCGACGTCATATCAGCCATCTTGATCTACCCGAAGTACGTGGACGACCAACTTCCAGCCATGGAAGCGACTGCAGCACGTCCCTACGAGAATCACCTTTGAACAAAGACCTTCCTGCTCTCCCTCGATACATCACACCAGCATCACTCTTTGCATGCAGCGATCCCTTCGAGGGAGCCGCACCCGCCGAACTGAAAGGCGACGACACCTTCGAAGACCTCACCCCCACCTCCGAATTCTCACTCGCCTTCCGCTCCAAACCACGCAGCCACTTCTCCACCTGGAGCCGCGACTCCCTCACCTCCAGCTCTCCAACCTCAGACGACGACAACGCTATCCTCTCCCCAACCTTCAGTTCTTTAACAAGCAGCTGCGGCAATTCCCCCCAACGCCTCGCAACGCGCTACTCATACACCTCCACCTCCCCCCCTATCGACTCCAAACGCGCCACCATCCTCTACGAAGAATCGAACGATATAACCGAGGACCCCTCAGAAGAAGACGCTGATGATGTACAATACCAAACACCCTACCTCTCCCCCAATGCCCCCCAACTCGAAGACCTCCGCATATCAACCTTTGGATCCGATATTTTTGATCTGGAAACCCAACAGCAGCCGCATCATACAGACACAACCACTACCGCCGCACGTCGCCAAGCTACTTGTTTCGGTCTAGGCTTCCAGTACAGTCTTCCTGACGATGAGACGACGAGTAAATCGACGATTACGCAGAGTGAGGTTTGTTGTGAACCTGTTGTTGCAGGGCAGAGGGGGAGTGGAGTGAGTTTGGTGAATGAGTTGATTGATGAGTTTGGTTTTTTGGGGGATGTAGTTGTTTGATTATGGGATTCGGCGAGATGTAGTTGTTTATTAAGATGGATAGATGGCATGGCTGTTTGAGCTATTTTGAGACGCACATTTACGGTCGATAGATTTTTTTTCCCTTTCTGTTTCGGATACCATGATGTTCTTTTGGTGTATATACAACGGCAGATTGTTTTTCTCTTTTTCTCTATCAAGCTGATGTTTTGAGAGGGGAAGATGGCGGCTCACGTTTGGCTTTTAGATTGATGATGTATCACGGTCGGTTCATACAATATATATGATGCGCAGTATTCTTCACAAGTATAGGAATGCAGAATATTAGCAATTCGATTACTATACTGTGTCGTGTCGTTTCTGAATCGGCTCATCTTGTCAAGTATACTTGTGCGAAGTGCCTATACATACATCTACATACATCCCCTCCCTCATACAGAGTCACAATATCACAATTTCCCTAGCTATATACACCAATCCATTCCCAAGCAGTCGTACATGCGTACTCACCGCGCCCCTTGTAGTTCAACACTCCAAACTACGCGCGCCGCAGCAGATCAAGCGGAAATAATGGTGTTTAGAGACAAGCTGACATGTGCTGTGGTGAGTTGAAAAATGTATTTAACAGAGGAGATAGAGTAGAAAGAGATGGTGGTGCTGGGTGATGATAGGGAAAAGGATATCAAGTGTTGAATATGTAGTTTACCTGTGCGTGTGAAGAGTCTAGGGAGGGAGATGAGTGAGAGGTGGAGGGGGGTGGAAAGAGTGGAGTTGTTAGACATGGCGGTTTTCGATGGCGCGGGGAAAAGGGGAAGATGATCTTGAGGAGGACCTTGTACAAACAAGCTGATTTCTTTCATCAATGGTGCATGCTTATGAAGTCAAACATGGATTCGTTTTGTCTATTTAAACCGTTTGCACGGTGGCTCATATCTGTGTCACAAAGATGTGTAGCGTCTATATGATTTCGTAGGCATCGGCGTGGGACTTGACGTCCTTGGAGAAGCTGATGTCTTGGTTCATGGAGAGGAGGGTTACGGATGATACCTGATAATAACGTGAGTCCATGTTCGTGCAGATCATTTGTGCGGGTAGTGCGACTTACATCAATATCCACAAACGGCGTGCTCTTCGTGAAGCGTACACGCATGGGGAAGAACTCTGAATCGCTACCTGCCTGCGCTTCAAACTCAAAGCTGCCAGAGCTGTTCGCATCGTCGACTGCGCCAATGTTCCACTCGATGCTGTCGCCGCTGACTTCGTATACGGCATCGAAGGAGGACACGTTGGGTTCGTCTGTCTCGTATGGGATCGTGACCGTGACATCCTTCAGTGAGTCTCCACCTGTGAGCTCGTACTCGACAGTGATGTTGAACGAGTTCCCGTTCTCCTCGACCCAAACGCGGAAGGTGATGGGTGGATCAGACACCTCGTCAGCCCGTGGTGATAGTTTCCACTTCATGACACCAATGCCCATGTTCGATGGGAAACCTTTGGTGGTATCTGTGAGTTGTATGACCTTGTCGTTTCTGAAGACGGCCTTGTCGACCTTGGGATGCGTCATGAGTTGTGCGCCGCGAGTATCGCCTGTTGCAAGGTCCAGCTTGATCTGTGTGAAGGAGGGGTCGGTAATCTTGAGCTGCATGTCTCCCTTGACTTCGAAGTGCTTCAGGGCGCCTTCGCGGTCCAGGCGCGCGGAGATGGTCTCGACAGTCGCGATGTGTACGGCTTCGCGGTCGGTGGAGGTAGACTGGCGTGCGCTTGCTGGGGCTGCAGCTGCAGGCGCAGACTTGGGCGCAATGAGCGGCTCCTCGTCGACTGGTGCTTGTTCACCAGTAACTTGCTCGTACATGTTGTTCGTCTTGTTCTTCTTTCCAAGCTGCATACCCTTCTTGCCCAAAGCCAACGGCTTCGAGCTCGCCTTCTTCGCCGCTTCGTAGCTGTCGTACGTGTCCGTAACGTTGGTGGTTGGCACACTGGGTGTGAAAGCGGGATATGAAGGTGACCGGCTCTGCATACCACCACCCATGCCACTGCCCATGCCTCCTCCCATACCGCCACCTGCCCTTTGCGACCTCGACATCTCTTTGCGCTGCATTTCCAGCTGCTTCGCCCTGCGCTTGCGTTCTTCTGAAGCCTCGAGCTCCTTGTTCCGCGCAATGATCTCTTGGATGCGCTCCTCATGAGACTCCATATCCAAGAACGTCTTGATCTGGCTCATGGTCAGGTTCTCGCGGTAACCCAGTGTGACGATCTCGTCGAAGGCGGTCAGCAGTTCGAAAGCATTCTTGAGGATCTCGCGCTCGTCGAGGGACTTGCATATCGACGAGACAACCTGGGCGAACAGGTGCAATGAGTTGATATCTTGCAAAATGTTGGACTGTAGGTTGGTGATCAAGACCATGTAGAGTTCGTCGAGCGGCTGGTAGACGTAGCGGACGTTGTCCTGCTCGGCGATGGTATGCTGGGTTCCGCTGTCGGCGAGCTTGGGGAAGGATGCGAGGAGAGCTTCGATGCGGGAGCGCTGCATCTCGCGGAATTGGCGGGAGAGGACGGCCTTGCCGCCTCTTGTGCATATTGACGCTGCGAGGACAACCTGGCCATGTTGTCAGCTGGGTACTGGGAGGACTATGTGGTCGTCAAATGCTCATTCACATACCATTGTGCTGACTGGCCAATTGAGCCTGCTAAGGTAGCGCACGTATGGAGGAGGCCTGGTGTAGTCGTAAGGCGGCCGTGTGGTTGCGCTGTCGTGTCCAAGTGGAGGGGATGTTGACGAGGGTTGCGAAATTGCGGAGCAACACCCTCAACCGCCGAATGTGGTCAGGGAAAACGCGAGGAGAGGACAGAAGCTAGAATAGTACAGTGGATTGGAGCTTGACTTCACTGCAATCGACTTGACCTCGCAGCTATTCTGATCAAAGGCCCGCTCGTTATGCGCAACAGCTGGGGTCCGATGTGGACACCTTATTGCTCGTCACGTGTTCACGATTGCCTAGCGCGGCCGCCGCACTGCAGCATCTCCAGTGCGCCTCCCTTGCACGCTTCACCACAACTCCAGTTTGCGTCATTCACCATTCACCATTCACCACTGCTCTCACAGCTTAGATCGATTGTAATCTCGTATCGAAACCTCAGCGTCTCTCCTCCACCCCCTCCTTCTCTAGCTTTAGCTCGTTGAGTTTACCACATCTTTCAAGTTCAAGTGTGCCACTTGCCGCTTACGCCCAAGCCGCGCGCGAGACCGAGGCCTGCTCCTCTTTGTCTCATTTCCGACAGACCTCCTTGCTGCTCTCCCCTTCGCACATAGCTACACGACTGCCAACACGCCTCCAACGCGCCGTGATGCGCACCTAGCTATTCAGTTCGCCACCTGGGTACTTGCCACAGACTGCTGCCCGCGACGCCTCGCTTTGCCATCGTGAAGCCACACTAACTCATCAACGCGTCCAGCACGCTCTCTTGCTTGCGCAAATTCACCGCAAACAGCGTCCCACAAACCCTGCGCGTTCAAAACAACGACAAGATGGCCACCACCGCGCATACAATGTCCAATCTCGACGTTCCAACAGCCGACGACATGGATATGCATTCTGACAGCGGTCTTGACTTCGGCGATGGCGATGGCGACATCGAGTTAGATCTGGAGCCTGCCCATATGCCCCACACAGAAGACGATGATGTATCGATTGTCGACGCAGCATCAGATGTCGCGCATGATGCTCAACTTGGCTTTGAAGAGCAAGACGACTTCATGGTTGATCCCGAAGACGTTATCGAGGAAGACGACATGTACGCCGATGGCGAAGATACTCTCATAGCAGAACAGCCACCCGCAGAATCCGCTTCTTTATCGCAGGCGCCCGTCCCGGCACCTCTGGATGAGGACCTCATCGACTACTCCGATGACGAGGGCGAGCAGCCGGCAATCGCGCCCACGGAGAGCCGTGAGGAGGACATGGCTGGAACGCGTGAAGAGCAGGTCGAACGACTCCCGCATGAAGCAGATGATCCACAGATTTCAGAGACTGTGACGGTCGAGCACGTTGAGCAATCCGAACACCTCGCTCAAGGTGAACTCACAGAACACAACACCAGTGCTGATGAGACCAACGATCAGCATCAAACCCCTGATCAGTCTCGCTATGATCCAGCCGTGCACGGAGATGGTGACAGTACTGATGGAGATGAAGGTGGTGTAGCCCTCCAAGAGGAGCACAGCCCCGCCGGGGACAAATATTATCAGCCCGAAGAACAAACTCAGCATGATCAAACGGAAGTTCAGCTCGACCATGAGGATGAACATCAAGAGTACAAGTCTTCTGCACAACGGTCGATTACCGTGAACTATGCTGGTAACGAGCTGTGGCTTTTCAAACAGCATGACCCCGATGATAGCGGTGACTGGCTCCTTGACGACCTATCTCTTACAAAATCTAGGATCTCAGATGTATTTCAAGCCTGTCGAACGTCCCTCGGAGACGATGTCTCTAACGAACACGAGATTGGTTTCCGTTTCGATCACCTCCATAATCTGGAGCTCTACGAAGACAACACGGCTTGTGTAGCGGTTTCTTTGGACAAATTGGTTGACTTGTACCACACTCTACAAACCCAAGATGGTAACAATGAGCCAGAGTCGTTCTATATATCCTTGCTATTCCGACCACGATTTGCCACTCTGCTCTCAGATATTGCCAAATTCGCAGACGATGGTAGTGGATACGCGGCACTGAATGCTGCTGTTGCTGCTGGCGAGACACACTTTACCAATGAATTCTCGGAATCTCCTAGCGAGCAAGTACCTGACTGGGACAACCAAGAGCATGGTGATGCTGCTACTGAGGGACAAGATGACTCGCCACACAGTGAAGCTCAGCAAGGAGGGGATGAGAGTGAGCACACAAGTCAGCAACATGACACTGCGTATGATGAAGAGCAAGATGATTATCAGCACTATGATCACGATGAGCACAGCAAGCTTGAAGAAACGCTCGTTAAGGGTCAAGCGCATGCGGAGCGAACACAAAGTGACGTGCTTGCTGCAGCTGCAGATGACACCGCAGATCTTACCGAGCAGCACGAACTAGCATATCCACCAGTGGAAAATGTTCTTCAGGCCGCTACTGAGACGCTGTCAGAGGCGGACGCACGACGCGCGCAGGAGCAAGACGACATTGTCGATTACAGTGATGACGAAGACGAGACTATTGCCCAGCAGGTTGAGACTGCATCTGTAAAGGGTTCATCTCCATCTTCCTCAACAGTACAGGGTGATGATACCGCAAACGCGGAACCCAACTTCTATCCCGCAGACTCATCGAAGGTGGATGCGCAGAAGGCACGGGATGAAGAAACTGAAGTTAATCATGATGACGAAGAGCATGTGCTGAAGAACAACGATGCTGCCACGCAATCGTTCCAGGACTATGTACAGCAGAACTATGAGAACGATGAGTTCGAGACGCTTCATGCTGAAGGAGAGAACAGCTTTAGTCTGAACAACGAAGATGGCAACAACGCTAACGAAGAATTTGCCGGTTTTGACTATGAGGCAACCGACGAGCAACTGCAACTAGACTTCACGAACGAAAGTGAGTTGTACAACGAAGGAGCAGATTTCAGTCAAAACGACTATACTGAGTCGGACGCTTTCCTGGACCTCGACAATGCACCCGCGTGGGTCACAGATCAGGAGCCCGATGCAAATCTGCCAGCGGATGCCGTGCTTGTCCACGACAATGTCGAATATGTAGAAGACGAGGAGAGCGGTGTGGCTAAATATACTGCGGCCGCGGTGACTTCGGATGCAACCGCTGCTGCAGTCTCGTCAAGTGAACTCAACAACATGTCACCACAAGGACACAAGAGGTCCATTGACGAGGCTGGACACGGAACCGACGACGCACTCGACTCTATAGGTACGTTGTCAGCTGTTGCTCTGTACCATGAGCTAACCATGTATACCAGACACTAAGCGGCCTAAAGTTTGAAGGCCCTCAGCTCTCCGAGTCTGTACCCCATCAACTGTTACTAACCCACAGCTTTCGTTTGTTTTCCCCACCGACTTTTTGGAATTTCTCCCTGAACAACACCTATGGCACATGCTCAATCAGCATGTTGAGGACCCTCTTTTCGGATCATCAATACGTTATCGGCCAGGCCAGATCACTTTACTGACACTACCACTAACATAGCTATTGCTTCATCTATACAGTGTGACATGATGACTTTAGCAACACTGCATACTACGTCAAGGTCGACCGACATCTTTGAAGGAAACGGAGGACTTCGCAAGGTGAGTAATTTGAGTGTTTCCACTCGACGGGAATGCTATGGGCGTTTCTTTCTTTGGCGTTGCTTTGTTGCTTTCTTGTTCTCTCCAGCTCATGTTTGGCGGGTTCATTTTCGTTGGGTTGGGATGAACATAGCCTGGATACTTTATGGTTTGGGGGGGAAAGGAAGCATTTCAGGAGGGGTTGGAGTCGCAGGCGATTTTTTTTTTGGCGAATACGAGCAATGGCGACAATCAGTGGCTCATTCTCTCCCGTCGGCAGAATACCCAGCACCGCGCGCTCGATACAGGGGAGGTTTGGTATAGGCGTTCTGGTGTGGGTCTTACGCCGTTGCGTCAGCGGAAGTGAGCGATCTGCCACGTGAGCTGCGAGGGGCGTTCGGAGCCATTACGCGGCGAGGCAAGGCATGCTTGCAAGGAGCATGGTCTTTTGACCCGACGCCGAAAGGATGGACCGACGTCAAACATGAAGGATGCAAATTCTACACGAAGCTCTTTTGCCCTCTCATTGTGTGATGTGTGACGGCTCCGAAATTTTGTTCGTCGCAAGTTGACGACGTGATGACAGCGGGCGCAGCTGAAGCTGGATCCGCGGGGCGGGATTTGATGGGTTAGCGCAATCACATGTGGACGCTCGTATCGTGGAGGGTATATGCAGACTGTGGGGTTTTTCGATGGGCGTCGGTGCTATTTTCAGACGCTTTGCACTATGAATAGTGTGGGCAGAGGGGCATCGTCGTCATCCACCACTATCAACACGAGTTCTGCTCCAAGTTGTACTCTATAACCGAGCAGTTAGCAGAGTGGAACTATGATGATGGAGTACACAGTATGTAAACAGCTCCAAGAACGCGCCAACAAACAACACCCGCCATGCCCAGGAGTCCAGGACCACCTGCAGTCTCCACTTACGCAAGGGGCCAGGGCCTCGATGGCGACGCGTCAGGAGATCTGCAAAACCTTAGCGCGCGCGCGGGCTTGCGCGGGCTGCGGATGCAATCGTGCAGGTGCTGTCAGCCTTTGGGCCAAACGGCTGAGAAGAAGGGCCAGGAACGCGCCCCCTGCGTTGGTGTCAGCTGTGAAACTTGGTACCTGGGCGGTGCCTGGCGCCGGCGGCCAGATGCCACCCTTCGGTTGAGTTCGAGGGGGGAGAGCGAGGAGAGGGAATCTGGGTTCTATCGATAGGTGACCTGCGTCGTAGCTGTCTGACGCCGACGCCTTTGCGAAGATCTATCCGATCGACGACGGCCTCTCTTTTACGAATCGAATACGAGATTACTTACATACTGACGTACCTCTGTTCTTGTACGCTACAGCACACTGCCACTACCTTCCCATTCTACCCAAGACGGGCTATCTCTGTACCTGCTTTTCGTTGTTTTCTACTGTAACTGTATTGAGTGGAAACGCTCGCCCACTCGCTTGTTCTTATTCATTCTGCCCTGCCATTACGCACTCCACACGGAGACGGCGACGATTACGGCCACGGTTACCAGCAACCGAATCTTGGTTGGCTTGGGGCTCCCACACTCATTCGACACGCAGGACCCTCACCAGACCCCCGGTCGTCTTGTGCCAGGAACGCGAACAAGCGTTTGGTGAAACGTGCATCGCTGCGCACATAAACCCAGTTCGGTACACCTTGCCGTTTCGTCGTAACACAGCACGGCTTGCCCGCTTGGTCGATCCACCATCGCACGAGGGGCTACACTACGTTCGTAGAGGTGTCGCTTTGTCCTTTGCCATCTGCGCCGTCGCTTTGAAGTTCGCTCGCGCTTGCTGCTACCTACGCACCTCCCCACCATTTGCAACCCTCTGCGATTCCGATTCCATCCCCATCTGCACGGGAAGCCACGCACAATCCCAGCCCAGACTGGAACAAGACGCCTGCGCCATCGATCAACAAGGACTCAAATCGCTGCACCTGCGCCGACACCGACACTGACTGGTTGCGACTGCACCCGCACGACTGCCCTGCGGGTTACGTCACGCACAACCAACTTCGACACTTCGGCCTTGACAACGATTATTCATATTGCTGCTGGGCGTGCGCAAACGAGAACACGATAGGTCGCTGAGACCTTAGGCGGTAGACATGGTGGAAGACAAGTACGTCATGGCACGCGCATGAACTTTGTGCATTTGCATCAAGGGAGAGAGATGTGTGTGTGGCGGGACTGACGCTGAGGACAGATATGTTGGGCTTATGCTGGCTGTGAGCTCGTCGTTGGCTATCGGTATGTCTCTTTTGCGTGCTTATTTCTTGTGTCTGCTTGGACAGTCTCTAATTGGTGGTGTAGGTGCCAGTTTCGTCATAACGAAGAAGGTATGTTGGTGTCTACCTTCTCTGCGCCCCAGACTCGATACGCTACACAACGCACATCCACACATTAGGCGCAACAAGGGATACTATGAACATGAGCACTAACGAGTGCTACCAAAGGGTCTAAATGCTTCGATAGAGCAACATGGCTTCGACGGCGACGGCTTTGGATATCTCCAGAACCCAGTGTGGTGGGCTGGTATCACAACCATGGTTCTGGGCGAGATATTCAATTTCGCGGCGTATGCTTTTGCGCCTGCGATCCTGGTGACGCCCTTGGGGGCGCTTTCGGTGCTTATTGGGTATGCAGTCTACTACGGCCCATCTGGATGTTGGCAGGGACGAGGCTAACAAAGAGGCAGCGCGGTACTTGGCTCGTATTTCCTCGACGAACAACTGGGGTTATTGGGGAAGATTGGGTGCGCGATATGTCTGATCGGATCCGTGATCATTGTGCTACATGCACCCCCGGACAAGGAGGTACAATCGGTGGAGGAGATTCTGAATCTTGCGCTACAACCTGGTATGTCGAAACGCTGGAGTGTGGGCTGTGCGAACATCGACTGACTTGGGATGATCAGGCTTCCTCTTCTACTGCGCGTTTGTCGCCGTCTTCTCCATCTTCATGATCTACAAGATTGCGCCCAAGTACGGTCGCAAGAACCCGCTCGTTTACCTCTCGATATGCTCCACAACTGGTTCCGTCTCGATTATGTTCATCAAGGCGTTCGGTATTGCGCTCAAGATGACATTTGCCGGAAACAATCAGTTCACACACCCTTCGACCTATGTCTTCATCATTCTAGTCGTAGGATGCATTCTGACACAGATGAACTACTTCAACAAAGCTTTGAGCCAGTTTTCGACGAACATGTACGTACGCGATATCTGATAGCATCTGCACTTGCTAACAATGACCAGCGTTAACCCCCTCTATTACGTCTGCTTCACAACCTGTACCCTGGTCGCATCCTGCCTACTCTTCCAAGGCTTCAACACCACCTCCGCCGTGAACACAATCTCCCTCCTCTGCGGCTTCCTTATCATCTTCTCCGGCGTTTACCTGCTGAACCTCAGCCGTGAAGATCCCAACGGCAACAAACACCTTGGCTCACACTTCTCTGACGGCGCGCCCTCGGATGCCATCTCTGGCTTCCCCACACGCCGTAGTATGCAGGCGCGACGTAGCGAGGAGCTCATGTTCGAGCGTCGGGTCTCCAGTGGAGCGATCCGTTCCGCTCGCGCAAGTTATGCGGATCCAGGAGATCGCGGGGCGTTGATGCATGATTACGACGTGGAGAACCAGTTTGAGCTGAGCGATTTGGCTGAAGACAGCGATGAGCTTGAGAGTTCGAAACGAACAAGTTTTGATGAGGAGAGGCTAAATGGGAGATTGAGTGGGACGGGGAGAGGTAGGGTACAAAAAGAGGTTGTGCAGCCCAAGAGAAATTCGTCACTCAGATAGTCCTTGACCAACGATCGAGGGTTATGGGACCGGATGGGTAGGCGTACGGGTTGTACATTTACAGAACGCCGTATAGCTGGCCTGCGGTTGGGGTTTTTTTGGTGCAGTATAGTGCATCGTGGCGTTTTTCCGGAGTTTATTGGGACACACACCACGTGGGATTGATGACAGCGCTATGGGACAAGCGTCTGTGTACTTGTACGATGATGATCAAAGGTGCCTGCTCGTTGGAGAGCACGCAATGATACCACATCTCCTTTGTATAGATCGCTAAATACACCAAAGCGACTTCTTTTGTCAAATTTCGAGCAAGAAGCACACCGTGCCTTAGTTTTTCAGCTAGTTGTGCAATGCACTCACTCATGTATTCGTGTACGCCAGGACATTCATCTCGAGAACGCGACCGCCTTTCAGTCAACGTGACTTCGTGAATGCGCTAAACAAATTGAGCCTAGAACGCGCGCATCTCTCTTTACAGAAACCACCATCGCGCAAACACACAACACCAGATTAACGATATCGGCCGCTGAGGCCATTATTCCACGGAGATGGCGACTAGCGATGAACCCAATAGGCGCCAGCTGCTTCAACAAGCAGAGAAAATCCTGCTACACCCCATTCACCCCCACCTGATAACCTACTGTCCCACTATGGACTTGATCGCTTTAGTTACGGATGAGGAAAATCTAGACGTGTACCGGATCAATGGGCAAAGAGCATTTGGACTGAAGAGAAAGAGCGATGATTCGTCCGTTGACGCGCTACAATGGGAGTTTAACGGCAAGAGTATTGCGGTCAGTTGGAGTGATGGATCGACGGATCTTGTCAGTGCGGAGACCGGGAAGGTGACACATAAGGATGTTATGTTGCCATCTTCGCAAGATCAGGGAGATGCGATGGAATTTGACAATGTTCCAAGAGTGAGGTGTATGGGCTGGGGGCTGAATTTTATTGATGTAGATGCTGTCAAGAAGAGGACAGGCATGGAAACGAAAAAGACCAATAGCATGTCAACTACCCAGACCGATGGTTTTGGAAACCCAATAACGGAGGATTGGGACGCGTTCAAGGACGATACAACGCTTGAGGATTTTCTGCAGCGACAGCCGGATTTCCAGGCCCTGGATATCGCGCCCGATTTGCCGGATCAGCTCGCCATGATGGATATGGAGGCCTTGCTGCCAAAGCTTCCTGCGATCCCGTTACCACCTGCGCTACCATTCATGCGTGTTTCAGCAGCGGATGCTGGCGCGTTCAGCACACAAGCGGAGGTTGATGCGCTGCTGCACTCGCATCATCTGAAAGATCACAATTCAGTTGATATGTTCATAAGATGTTCCGATCGGGGGATCATTCATCCTTCGATATACGATTCGCTCGAGACTGTCAACGTAAAACTACCGAGTGCGTGGAATGTCGAAAGCATGCCGTTGCTGCATACAAGCCATCCATATGGTTGCACTCACAACTTGCTGATGCGAATCACATCGCCCGCGTCACCACGCAAGCAGAAACTCGCCCTCATCCCACTGACGTTGAAGTTTATACCCTCGGCAGGTATATATCTGCATCTTATTGCCTCCAAGACATCGCAGCTGCAAAATCTACTGTTGTATATTGCACAGACCCTCCAACGTATCCGCACATTCTTCAAGCAGTCGACCGATCTACCTGGCAAGTTTATGATGAACATTTCGGAAACCCTTGAAGAGAAATCACAAGGTGATCTCATTACGAACCTTTTCCATATAGCATGTACCGGCAATACCTCATCCATCATGCACGAATGGCTCGTCGATGACCTTGCCGAACAAGGCCACAAACGCTGGGACAGCACCGTCGGCGGAGCCCTCGAAAAACTGCTTGCCCTGCTCCATGAGAACCTCCTTCCCGCCCTCGACCGCTGCAGCATTGTCGTATCGCGTCTCCGCGGCCTCGCGCAATTCCACGACCGAGACTGGATTTTCACGTCTCCCGTGCAGGACTTCACCGCTCTCTTAGAAGTGCTGAAGAACATGCGGTTACTCGCACACACCACCTTGTTATACGCAGGTGAAGAAAAGAAGCAATTCCACGCCTTTTCCAAATGGCTCCGCTTCATCATTGATTTTGAAGCCACAGAGCCCGAGTCACAGTCCCGTGCGGAAATGGAGCTCCGCGAGCCCGGCGTCGATATGTCGCAAGTTCTCGAGTACATTAAACATGGGCTCACGAAGAGCGATATGAATCCGTATTTGAGGCCTGAAGCGCAGCTTAATACTCAGGTAAGAGCTGCGGAGCCGGCGAGTTATGAAGATACGAAGAAGGCGGTTGAGTTGTTGAAGGAGGGGGCGAGGTTCAAGGAGGAGGCGCTGTGTTTGGAGCATGTGGCTGGGCACTTGAGGACAGGGGTTCAGGGGTTGTTGAGGCAGGTTAGTAGGTGGTTGGAGGACGGGGTGCAGATGGATGGAGGGATCGTGTTGCAGGAGGAGGAAAGGGGGAAGAATTGGGGCGAGGTGGACATGAGGATGGTATTTGAGGTGAATCTCCGGCGTCTAGAGTGGACTGTGGGTGTGGCTCGAACCAATACTGACACTTGACTACAGCCAACCTCGAACTCGATATCAACGTACATCGCCCTCATCTCACCTTCAACACCTAGTCAACTATCCATCCACCGCATCACACCTACCTCCAACTCGTCCACTACGTCCAACATATCAAAAGACACACACAGTCACGCAATTTCCACCCTCGACTTCTCTCTCCCCTCCACCAACACCACCATTCTCGATGCCAAATTCGCAGACGACAACACAATGTTCATCCTCCTTCAATCCACCCCCACCTCCACTAAAAGCAAATCACAAGCCCCATCATCAAACATCCTCATCTCCCTTCCCTACACCTCTCCCTCACCCTCACCCCCACGAATCATCAACTACACGACCGTCACCACTCCATCCCTCCTCCCCTCCGGCCCTGCCCCTACACAAAATACACAAAATACAAAGCAAGTTGAGCCCGAGACAGTGGAAAAGCACACGCGCCATGTGTTTGAAGGGCGGTTTACGCCTTTGAAGTTGGTGGTGAATGGGCGGAAGGGGAGGAGGGTTGTGGTTGTTATTGGGAGCGATAGGAAACATTTTAGGGTTTTGGATATGGATTTTAGGAAGGGTGGGTTTAGGGATGGTGAGGAAGGTGATGAGGGCATTGAGGGGGGTGGGAGTGGAGGTGAGGACGGCGAGGAGGGGGATGTTGAGATGGGTGGTTTGTGAGAGGGTCTATCTGAGGCTGTGTAATATCATTGCAGCATGCCAACATGGTCTCAAAGCATTCATGAGGATTGTGTCCGATGCTGAAAAGGTATGCATTAGACGGAGGGTACACTACAAATCGAAGGTACCACCAAGATTACATATCATGATGCGATAGGAAGGTTGATTCTGGAGACACAGTAGCACAACCACATCACGGTAACGCACTATGACTACCAATGACTTGTGCATTTGAGCAAGTCAAGTCATTCGACATCCAATGCAGTCCAAGATGCATGATGTTTGACAGACATGTGGCTTGGCGAAACTAGTCCCAGTTGGGGATGGCATGCAATAAGCGAGTGTGCGCGCGCCCGGGCCAATTTCGACAAGCCAACTTTACCTGACGAACTCATCGACCTTTCCTACTCACAACAGCACCGTCACGATGGGTAGGGTTATTCGCAACCAACGTAAGGGTCGCGGCTCCATCTTCACGGCCAACACCCGCCTGAACAAGGCTCCGGCCCAGTTCCGCACGCTCGACTTCGTACGTTCGCCCGCCCGCGCCACCACTGCGACGACAATGGAACATGCCATGAGGGACGCAGATTCGCTAACAGCGCACACAGGCTGAGCGCAATGGATACATTCGGGGTGTAGTCAAGGAGATTGTCCACGACTCTGGTCGTGGTAAGTAGTCCCGACGGATGTTTTGGATTTTTGGACGGTTAAACTAACAAATTTCATAGGCGCTCCTCTCGCCAGGGTCACCTTCCGCAACGTACGATTTGAAAATCCGACTCTCGCTCCCTACGATGCAATTCTAACAATTTCCACAGCCATACCGTTTCAAGCACGAGACCCAGACCTTCATCGCGAACGAGGGCATGTACACTGGCCAGGTTAGTTGCGAGACAATGGAATGCACCCACAAGCAGGACAATGACCGCTGACATGGCAAAAGTTCATCTACGCCGGAAAGAACGCCGCTCTCACCATCGGCAACATCCTGCCCCTCCACTCCGTTCCCGAAGGTACCGTCCTCACCAACGTCGAAGACAAGGCCGCCGACCGTGGTGCGCTCGGTCGTACCTCTGGCAACTACGTGACCGTCATTGGCCACAACCCCGATGAGGGCAAGACCCGTGTCAAGCTCCCATCTGGTGCCAAGAAGGTTCTCCCCAGCTCGTGCCGTGGTATGGTTGGTATCGTTGCTGGAGGTGGACGCACAGACAAGCCTCTCATGAAGGCGTCGCGTGCTAAGCATAAGGTACGATATTCTTGGTCCCTCACCTATGACACGGCATAGTTTCTGACATTTTCTAGTTCGCTGCCAAGCGCAACAGCTGGCCAAGGACTCGTGGTGTTGCCATGAACCCCGTCGACCATCCCCACGGTGGTGGTAACCACCAGCATATCGGTAAGGCGTCTACCATTTCGCGGTACGCCGTCCAGGGTCAAAAGGCGGGTCTCATCGCCGCGCGGAGGACGGGTCTGCTCCGTGGTACTCAGAAGACCAAGGATTAGAGTGCTTGATACGGTGGTGGCGTCCAAGGGGGTCAAGGACAATGATGCAAACGGTTATTCTCTCCATACCTCTCTGTGCGGGTGGCTGGGCGTTATGACGAAACTTGTCGGCAAGCTAGCCTGTTCTTTTTTGCAACTCTCCATGGCTGCTGCTCATTCATGGCTTTGCATTCTGCATGCATGCATGACTGTCGATGGGGAAACTTGTGGGAATGTGATTCCGGAAAAATGCATCATGAATCTGTACTTCTAACTCTGTGATCTTGTGCTTGGGCCTCGTGATGTGATGCGGTAAACAACTCCCTGACCATTGACTCGGCTTTGGCTTGATTTGTATACTTCCAGCAGCAGCAAAGCGTAAACACTACTCTTGTTCCTTTCCAACTCAAGCGCTTCGCTTAACACAGTCACTGCAGACTATAACAATGGAAAGTTACACACATCTGCAATGTCAGATGATTGATTATATCGCGCTCTCCACATCAAAACCCCTCACACCTATCCTAATCCAACATGCCACAAAACCAAGCCCCAGGCCAAGTAAATTCACACTGACATTTACCCGTCCCTACTCTACTCTACTCTACAGTACTCGACTGTACTTCCCCACTATCCAAAAAAAAACCCCCTCCCCATGAAAAGCAAAGGACCAGAAGAAAGAAAGGCATTCGCTGTTCCGTTTCAAAAGGTGCTCAAGTGGCCATTTACTGTTTACATGTTACAGTTGTACATTTTATACATTTTAAACAATTTATTTTTTTCAAAACTTTTCAAACTTTTGAAAATTTCGAGCTCTTTGAGACATTTGAGATTCTGTTTGCCTGGCCGCGTCCATGTCCATATGCCGCCCCCCCCCCCCCCAAAAAAAAACTCCCGATTCAAGGTTTTCCTTTGACCCTTCGTTTTCGTTTTCCACACAAAACAGTGGTTTGGGATACCAGGGTTTGAATACCAGGACAAGAGGTAGTTTGTACCAAAATGCAATGCACCCACCCATCCCCACCTAGAATGTTTATACCCACACGCACCAATCCCAACCACCCAACCAAACCAGCCCATAATGTCATTGATAAAAAAACAATATCCACATACATATATACAAAAACCCCCCAGCAATCCAAACCCCTCACCAACTCTTCACAACAACCCCACCACCTACCCCCTCGTCCCCTCAATCGCCCTCTCCAATCCCACAATCCTCAAACTCTTGCCCCTCCCTAGTTTGCCATTCATCAACCCAGCCGCCGGAATCCTGCCATCATCCCAATGCCGAAACACCGCCTTCATATCGCGCGGCACGCCCTCGAGGACAATCGTCGTGACGGGCATGAACGGGCGGTCTTCCTCTGAGACGGCAATCATGGCGTATTCTTGGGCGAAGAGGAGGGCGGTGGAGAAGGCCGGGGCTAGGGTGCGGGAGAGGGGCCCGATGATGCTGTATTTGGTTAGTGGGTTGTGTTGCTGTGTATGGGAGAAGAGAGAGGGAGGGAAGGAAGGAAGGGAAGATGAACATACATGTATATTTCAAAAAACGCATCCAGCACAAAGATACCCTCTGGTTCTAAATCGCGTTGAGAAAAGGGCATAATCTCCTTGACGTGCGTCTTGATGTTGGCAGCGGCAGGTGGGGATTTGGGTGTAAGTGGCGTCTGCGGCCTGTGTTCAGCATGATGATCCGCGTTGTGATTCGCATTCGACACATTCGCATTGGCAGCAGCGCCATTCCACGACGGCCTCCGCAGCAGCGGCGCAAAAAAGGAGCTGCTCACCTGGAGTGCCGAGCCCCAGCCCCCACCACCACCCGGGGCACTGCTGCTCTGTTCGATTCTAAAGAGGCGCACGCGGTACTTGTCGCTCATCGCCTTGTAGCGCCAGTGGTCTGCTGAGCGGGGAATTGCTGGTCCTTTGGCGGGGACGGTCGAGGGAGGAAAGGTAGAGATGAAGGAGGCAGGTTCGCTGCCTTCGTCAATTTCGGAAAAGTCGCCCGTGGGCGCAAGATCCATGCCCATGAGGCGTGCGCCAGAGAGCTCTTCGGCGGAACAGCCGCGGCCTTTCCAGAGCAGGACCTTGCCTGATGCGGTAGAGATGAGGTAGGGGAATGCGGAGCACAGGGATTTGAGGGAGAAGTCAACTTCGTCGAAGGCAAGGTGGCCAAGATGGCGGCGTCCGCAGAGCATGAACTCTTTGGACGCGGGGTTTGTGCCACGGCGTGTGATGACGATGCCGCCCAGGGCTTCGAAGAAATTGGGAGGTTCTTGGCCCTGACGGAGGGCAATGAGGTTGCCTTGGTTTTGGCGAGCGTGGTTCTTCGCAAACAGCTGGGCGTCTTCGATGTTGGGCTCTGCAACGCCGTTGCCGGCCCAGAAATACACGTCAGTGTGCTTTGCGCCTTTGGCGTCTTCGTAAGCGTGGGTGCACAGGTACATTGAATCCTGGAATAGTACATGCTCTTCCTGTTGAGGGATCGAAGATAGCCTGCCGTCCCCATTTAATTCTTGTATTTGTTTGCGCAAGGTGCGGATCTTGGCTGCAGGTCCCAGACTGAACGGAGGTGACTTGAGTACTTGTACTGTGTCAATGTTCTCAGGAAGCTGCCCGTTCGTGATGGGAGCTTCATCGAAGAACTCTGCAAACATGCCATCATTCTTCTGTGGCTTTGCTGCGTTGGGAGAAGCTGTATATGGCTCTGATTGCGGTCGACCGGCACTTGCTGGCGGAGATGCCGGGTACTCTGCAGGTGGCTGCGGACTCGACTCTCGTGACCGCGAGGCTACAAAGCTCCCCAAGCTACCAAGACTGAAGCCTAGGCTAGTTGGCTTAGGCTTCGCTGGCAGAGGCTTCGATGTGGCTGGAGACTCGGGTTTTGGTGTTGCGGGCGACTGTGCCTTTGATGAAGGAAAAGCAGGCAGTGGCTTTGACTCGTTGTTGGGCGATCTGACAAGCCCAGCATCCTTCATAGCGGCTTGCTCGTCCGCACGCGTGGGCAGCTTGATCGGCGCCTTGGTGCGTGTAGGTACAGGAGACGAAGATGCTGACTGTCGACCCCACAGTGTTGTGGCACTCTTGACAGAGGCGAACGTTGACTTCTCTGGCGATGGCTCGTCTTTGGCTGGAGAGATGTCGATATTAGGTGTGCTTATTTCCTTGAGTGGTGTTGACTTTGGGCTTTCCGCAGCTGGCTTCGACGGCAGTGTAGGCAATGGACGGGAGAACCGGGATTGATTCACCACTGGCGCTGGAGACGGCGATGGTGCCTTGGGGTTTTCGACAGTCTTGGGCAGCGGAAACTTCTGAGGTGTGTTGAACGACCCAGAAGATCTCCTGTCAGCATCTAGAGACACTGGTTTCTTGGGTATACCCGGCGAACCTGGGTTTGGCGAGCCAATAGATTCTGGCCGTGGCGACTTCTTCACCGATGCCTGAGACCCCGACACCCTTCTGTCAAGCTCAATAGACGTCGGCTTCTTGGGCAACTCCGGTGTCGCCGCTTTCCCGAAATTTCCGGACGCGATTCGGGATGATTTGGCTGGCGTAGCAGGCTTATCAGTCGATGACTGCCTGGCCGGCGTCCTGTTCACTGAGTTCTCCTCTGGTTGTCCGTTAGTTTTGGAGGGCTCAGAACTGGAAAGAACGTGCTCAGGCTTCACTAACGGTACTGCACTACTAGCAGTAGGTTTTGGCTCATCAGTCTTCTCTGGTCCAGCAGAAGTCTGCTTGGGTGCTCTTCTCTTCGGACCCCGGGCTCGGCCTTTGGTCATGTGTTGCAGTTCCGGTGCAGGTCCAGACTTCTCCTCTTGTGCGGGCCTGGTAGGAGACGATTCTACATCAGCACTTGATGTAGAAGTCTTGGTCGCCATGGGAGGGGGTCCTCGTGCAAGCATTCCGGCCAAGCCTGGATCAAATCGACCTGCGAGTTTTCCAGACAGAGCTGGTGCCTTGGAAGCGAACAATGGAGCGGGCTGAGCGGGCTTGTCTTCCACAACAGGCTTGCTCAATGTCCGCAGGCTTTTCTTCCTAGCAAGAGCTTCAGGCGTGGATTCCTCTTTCGGTGGAACAGTAGCCTTTGATCCGCTATCAGCCCGGTTCAAAACGCCTCTCTTCGCGATGGCTTCAGGAGTGGGTGCAATGTCCGACGAGCTGCTCGATCTCTTGAGTACTGTCCCCTCCTCCTTGGCCTTCTCGAGAATCACCGACTTCTTATGTCGGAGACTCTCTCTGAACTCATCGCGACGCTCTGAGGGCTTCGGGCCACCGGTCACGTTGAGCGCATTCTTGCCTCGTGTGATGTTGTCCTTGAGTGGATCTGGAGCAACGTAGTTCTTCGTCTCGGCCTTTCGCAGTTTGCCAAACACGTTCGCAAGCTCGTTCGCATTGTCCGACTTCTTTGGCACATCGCCAACTGGTTGGCGTGACTTCAACCCGGCTCTCAGGTTTTTGGGCGGTGTCACTGGCTTGGACTTTGGCATCGCAAGCCCGGTATCTTGGGCGAAACGGGATGCCACCGGCCTATCGGACAGTGATGGTGACGAAACCCTCGAAGTCAGCGACGGTTTAGCCGAATGCAATGGCGGGGATGTAACGGTCTTTGGGGATGAAACCGCCTGTGGCGCCGGTGTCTCGGCTTGGGCCTTGAATTGCTCCCGTGGAGAAGCCACCTCTTCTGTCGGTGATGCCAGATCCTTCTCAGAAGGCTTTGCTGGCGGCAGCATGGGCCTCAACTTGGGCGATGGGTCTGCCAGAGTCTTTGCCCTTTCCCTCAGCACAGCCTTATCCCCCTCCACTGCAGACTCCTCTTTGCTCGGCGAGTCCGGCCTTCGAAGGCCCACAGGCTTCAATTGTATGTCCTTGATGGGCGAGGATGGGCGGCTGGTACTGAACGCGTCACCATGCGGGCTCTGCAGAGGACTGCCTTTGCCCAGATCTATGCTGCCACGCTGTTGCTTGATGCGACTAATCTCAGCCATCCACGCTGGCTGTGCCGGCGGCGGCTGTTTCATCTTGGGCGAATCTGGCTTGCTGAGAGCGCTCTCGAGCCAGCTCGACTTTGTAGGGCTCCAGCGCTTGGAGGGACTGGGAGGAGACGTGCCGTCTTGCGGTTGATCCTTTTCGCTGAAAGTCGATGCAACGGATTTGCTTCGGCTGTGGCTATGATGAGCTGGCAGTGCAGGCTTGACGAACTCTCGAGGGGCGCGGTCTTCATCACGAGTGACGGGTCGCGTAACGGTGGCATTGCTGTGGCTCGAGGTGGGGCGCGAGGAGGGTTCGATGGAGTTGTCTCTGCTCAACGTGGGCCGGTCCGCCTTTGACAGGGTGCCGTATCCTGCCATTGCACTCGCACGATTGCTCAAAGTCGAGTTTTGCCTGGTTAAGCCTGGAGGGGTGGCTGTGCTCCACCGCTTGCTCACGCTGTCGCTGCGCTTGAGCATGGCGCTCTGCACGAAGCCGCCCATGCCCTTTGTGGGGGAAGCGGAGCGCTCACGCTCGGGCGAGATCCTCCCTTGGGTGGGCGACATGGCCATTCCACGGGCCGCACGCGAGCTGTCCCCGTCATCTGCCACGGAGCCCGCTTCCGACGGAGGAGCAAACTTTTGTGAGTCGAGCGTGGGCAGCGCCGACCCTCTCTTCGCAACGGGCTCTACATCGCCGCCAGAGATGGACGTGTTGTTGGAGAAGCGGTTGCTCAGCACCGTACTCTCGCGTGCAGAGCCAGCTCGCGAGCCCGGCGAACTCGAGCGGGCGCTCTCAGGCGGCGGGCTGCTGATGCCCGTCTCGAGCGTGGAGTCGCGTGACATGCCGGGCAGCTGCCTCTTGCCTGAGACGGAGCCGGCGTCGGAGGCGGTGTCCTCCTGGCTCTTCCTGTAGGCAGCGGATGTGGCCCCGCGGTCGGGTGTCTGGCGGAAGTAGGAGGCGTCTTTGGCGGACAGCGAGGCGGCAATGGAGCTGCGCGAGATGGGGCGCTCGGGCGAGGCTGGCTCGGGAGGCGACGTGGCAGACGATCGGTCGGGTCGTGTGGGCGACATGGAGAGCGGCCGGCGAATGCTGCCAGACTGCGGCCTCTGCTTCCATGAGAGGGTGCCCGAGCGGCCCAGTGCAGCGGCGCTGGCCACGGGCTTCTTGGGCTCCATGTCCTCGAGCGTGGTGATGGCGCTGGTGGAGGAGGAGGAGGAGGGCGGCGGCGGGGAGCTGGTGAGGCGCTGCAGCGAGTCTTCGCGGGCGATGTCGTGTGCGGGCGGGGGGTGCATGGTGGGCGTGGGCGTGCTGGCAGCCTTTTCCTGGACGTCGCGGGAGGTGGCGGCGTGCGAGGTGCGAGGCGACTGCGGCGTGTAGGGCTTGTCGGGGGAGATGGAGCGGGCTCTTTCTGTGTCGGGGGGGCCTCGAGTTAGCGGGCTGGACGAGGTCGAGAGGTCTCATCTCACGAGCAACCACAGGGTGTGAGACATTGGCTACCCAATCCTAGTACACAGTACCCAGTACACAGTATACCGGACAGTCGATTGCAGTATTCCCATACGGCACAGTCACAGTACAGTATAGAGGCAGTCCAAATACTTCGCGGAGGGCAACGACTACAATACAACGCACCTGCTCGACGGGCCATCCGCTCGCTGCGGCCCTGGATCAGCTCCTCCTCGAGCTTCTTGACGCGCTCGGCATCCTGCTGGTCGCGCTGCTCGCCCAGCTGGCGGATGCGCTGGACAAACTCAGACGGGTCGATCTCGTCGGACATGACGGCGGGCAACACAGGCCACTCGGTGCTGCGAGACAAGGCGGCGCAAGGGCTGAGGCTGCGCGGCACTGCGACAGTTGCAATCCCGGGCGTGGGTGCGGGCTGGGCGGTCTTGAAATTGCACGATGGACGTTGGTCTCGGTTACCTCATTCCCTCGTGGTCAGAGCGCTGTCCAGTGTGGTGTGCCCAGGCCCGTTGCTAGTTGCGAGGATTCCAGAGAGAGTGTTTCAGATGTGCCTGAAACCTCAATCGACGACGGCGAGGTGTGGGAGCAGCGGGCGAGCGAGTGACGGAATGGGCCCAGGTTCGATTCGACGACGTGATGCAGGACCGAGTCGGCGGCGATGTTTGTTTACTACGGAGTGTTTGCCCCCCGTGGCTGAGACAGCAAAGCTCCACAATTCAGGGCCATTGTGCACCATTCAACGCCCGCACTCGACCATACGCAGTATACAGATCAATACAGGAAAAGTCGCGCTTTGGCGTCCTGCACCACCCATTCCAGCCCCTCGTGCAGGTTCATGCCCGTCATGGCGCTGCACTGCATAATATGCCATTTGTGTGTCTTGATGGCATCGAGCCGCAGACCCTAAACAAGATGCGTTAGCAGCCACCGCCATCACCGCCATCACCGCCATCACCGCCATCACCGCCGTCACCGCCATCAGTCACCACCCACCTCGCGAACATCGTCTTCCGTCATGGCTCCAGGAACATCGCTCTTGTTCTTGAACACGAGCAGACTTGCTCCGGACAGTCGCTGCATCCATGAATCAGTCATCGTGCGCTGCGCTGCTGGATTCATCGAGTACTGTGTACAAACCTCTTCCTGCAGCAGCCCCGCAAGCTCCTGTCGACAATCGTCTATCCGCTCGCGGTCCGTCGCATCCACCACCCAGATGAGCGTGTCTGTTTTCTCAAAGTAGTTCTTCCAGTAGGTTCGCAGTGTCTTTTGGCCGCCGACATCCCCTGTAGTGTAGAGTAAGCTTAGTGTTGCCTTGCACCGTCATGGATGGAGTGCTTGAGTGCCATACAAATGTTCAGCTTGTATCTTGCGTCTTGTCAGTAGGCTTCGCTTTGTAGAGATTTACTTGCGCGTACCCATCATATTCAATCGTCTTGATGATGAAGCCCAACGTAGGGCTGACGGTATTTACATCCTCGTTCATAATCTGTTTCACAATGGTAGTCTTTCCTGCATTGTCCAGTCCTCTGTTAATCCCATCAGCAACAACCGCGACCGCGCTCTACTCAACCGTACGTACAACATCAAAATCCTCATCTCCTTGTCTTTTAGCCTCGCTTTCCTCAATATCGAGAGCATCTTGAGTGGCGATGTGTTTCGGTCAGCGCTTCGGCCAGCGGTTCTGCCTGGCTGTGACGGTTGGCCCATGTGGAGCTACCCGTCGGTCGGCTAAACCTTCTGCAGAAGCATCATCCATCACCACATCACCACATCACCAATCTTCAGTCTGTATACACCAAGCTCTTCATCGTTTCTTGTGAACGCTCCAGCACGATAATACCACTGCCTGTTGTAGTCATCTGCATCATGTGTGTTGATCTTGCTCGTAAATCCATTCCATTGCGTACTCATAATTATCATGGCTAGCAGTCTGGTTGACTGCAACCTCTATTCACGTTGCTCTCTTGATTCACGTGTGAATTTCTATTGTACCTAGTAAAGAATTACCTCTCTCCAGGCAGCGTTGCAGCCGCCGATACACCGACCACTCGAAGTGGAGCTCAGGTGATTGGTGAATCGCAACAGAGCAAGGTAATAGATCAAGCGCGCTCTCACCGCGAGGTTACAGGCACCCGTTGCGTTGTCGTGAAGCCCCCTCTGTTATCCGAGACGTATGGTATAAAATGCTGTTCAAGTAGCCTGCCTGCCTCCTTCTTCCCCAACCCGCCCTTCTAGTCATCTGCCTCGTGCTACTGCACCAAAAAGTCTCGACCATGAGTAGAGGTGCTTACAACTTCTGCCCGCGCAGCTCCATGCCAGCAGCACCACTATTGGAGCCTGATCACACCGCGACCAAACCTGCGGGACCAGCCGTGAAGCACGCACCCGAGACCATGACATGGCAGCAGCAAGAGGAATTTGGAACTTCTGTGGTAAGTGATATCACGGATGACATTCTCACTCGTGCCGACTCCCCACTGCTGCTTTCAAGCGTCCATGGAATGCTCATGTCTCAACGTTCGCCCTCACACTTCCTCTCTTCACCTTCTCACCGGCGCTCTGCGCACAAAAACCATCGTTGCTTCACGCTTTGCAACTGACACACAATAGAAGCCCTCAAGCCGCAGCAGGGTCAAGTGGAAACCCTTCCAGGAGCCTGCTATTGAGGAGCCTGTCAACAATAGTTGGACAGAACAACAAGCCGAGTTCCCTGCTCAAGTCTCAAGCTCGCGTCGCAGGGCACGTGGCAAGGCAACTACCACCTCACCCTCACCTATTGACGCCAAGCGATCGCCACCTGCCCATCTACACTCTTCGCCTACACTTGCGCGTCTTCAATCAAACACGACCAAGAACACCATATCTCCCCGCAACAACAAGCAAAGCAAGAAGAAGACGCTGCCACAGCCCGACAAGATGGTCACGCCGGCGGTTACGAAGAAGATTGCGTCGATACCACCGCACCTGCGCAAGCAGAATGCTGCCGTCGAAGCAAAGAAAGAAGCTACGGTTGAGGGAGCGGTTGCTAACGGTGCTACTGCGGCTGCTGAGACGAAGAAAGACTGCACGATAGCCTTCGCAGCTACCAATGTTTCACCCACTGCCTCCGACCAATCGAAGGCTGTTCAAGGCGCCCAGCTTCACTCATCTCCGTAAGTACTCAACCAAGATGCACTTCGCATGCCTTGGGAGCTGCGACTCATGTTGGCTGACTTCCACTCAGGCTCCCCCCAAACCACCCCTCCAACTCACCACCGTCTCCGCCTACCACTGACCAAGATTCGGAGAAACTTGGGGAGAGCAAACGCGCTACGCCTGCTCAACCTCGACAGATCGAGAAGGCCCAAAAGAAAAATGGTGCAGTGTCTATGCGGATCTTTCCGACAGAGCAGGTTGGAGTCCAGGAGTACGCGGGCTGGGACACACCAAAGCCTCAACCACCTGCTCGGAGTAGATTCGGAAACCCAAAGCAATGCTGGCAAGGTGGCCCGCCCCGAGCGCCGAGAGTTCCGTGGCCGAAAGCAAGGGACATGAAGCCCCTGCCTTCAGAAAGTGGCAGTGAGGGCGGCGTTGGCTTCAAGTCCGATAGTAATGGAGATGTCGACTACGATATCAAGAAACTGCTGGACTGGAAGGGTGACTGGATGCCTGCCCCGGAGACGTGGGCCGCACGCAAAGGTTACTCGGATCGCCACTTCACCGACACTATCGACAAATGGATCAACATTAGTGCAAGGTACGGACGATCGATAACTATTGATGAACCTGCATTCAGCGGCCGCAAGGCTGTGGGCGGAGCTACGGCTGAGTACGTCGTGGGCAAGACGATTCCTGGAGAGCACGAGTACAATGAGCTGGTACCACGCAGCTGGGTAGAGCCACGAGTGGAGGACAAGACCCTTCGCGAATACTGGACAGACATGCCCAAGATCATGCCTCAAGCACTGGAAGATTGCGACATCATGGCTGATCCTCCTTGGTGGGACCGTTACCAGGACTCGTCTAACTACATAACCAGTCTGACAGTGCCCGAAGCCAAGGTCAACATGCTGGATAAGGAAAATCCTGTCAAACCCTACCAGTTGGCTTGTGCTGAAGACAAGCTCAATGCTATCCTCCAGAGGCGTAGAGCCGCATACAACGAGACCATGGCAAAGCGCCATCGACCGGCACCTAAGACAAAGGACTGGGCACCTCCAGTGCAGAGCAGGAGTATTGTACCAATGGCCAACGTCTACATTCGACCCGTACAGCCCGCCGATGTTCGGGGTATCGCGGTAGGTATCCTTTCATAGCCTCCAACACATATCCAAACTAACATTGTCTCAGGAGATCTACAATTACTACATTGATAACAGCATATACGCCAACGAGTTCGACGGACGCACAGAGGACCAGATACGCCGTCGCATCAGTGTTGTTACCAGCGCCGGTCTACCCTTCCTGGTAGCCGTTGCGAAAGGCAATCAGCCCAAGAATCATGTCAACTACATCGCCGAGAAGATTGTCGGGTTCATCAGTCTTGACGACTATGTCGACCAGTCCAGTATGTTCCGCTTCACCTTCGACATGGAGCTCTACGTCCACCCCGGCTTCGTTCAGAAGCGCATCGCGAAATGCCTCCTTGATAAACTTCTCGACTTGGCCAACACAGGCTACGCCATTCGTGGGGGCTATGACTACAAGAACGAGTTTGAGTACCTCAAGACCGGCCCTAGCAGAGTTGTGAAGACCATCCTGCTCAACGTTCATCACGAGAGCGGCAAAGAGATTGAGTGGCAAAGCAAGTTGTTGAACGACTTTGGCTTTAAGCGTTGTGGCCGCATGCCTGGGGTTGGCTACAAGCATGACAAGGTCGTCGATATTTCCACATTCTCGTATCAGACTACCGAACTTATCAACGCTGCGGGTAGGCCGTCGGTCGGTCTTGAGCGTGACTGAGTGGTACTTGGGTAAGTGGGTGTATTTTCTTACTGGCCTCAACAGCTAATAACTAAAAGTTTCACTCGTCTCCTATGACAGCCGCGTTTCGGTTTAGATCTTCTGATTCGAACTGCCTCCAACGGCGACGTTGTTTGGGAGACCATGGCTTGCATGGTGTACTGTTTTCAAAAGTGTTTTTCTCCTTTTCTGCTTCCCTTTTCCTGCCTTGTCTCTAAAACATCTCGAGACCACGACACGATTTTTATTCGGCTATTGTGCAAAGCTCATGACCCGTCTCTTGTACCAAAGCCCTCCTTTCATTAATTTTTGAAAGCTCAGTTGCGGACACGAGGATACTTTGGGTTTGCGCTCCGGCCATATCTTCAAGACACTTCTCTCGCAACGGCACAGCACAATCACGTGCTGCTGCATCTTGCGACGATATGAGCGAAGTCTTGCTGAATGTACGGCATCTTGCAATCTGATCCCTGTATTTCTTAGTCTCTCGATTTCAGTCTGCGACTCTGTCCTCTGTTGCCGAGGAGTGGTCACTACGATGCATTCGCATGCATAGCGCACGACGACCATAGCGAGGAATATACTTATGAATGACACATGCCTTGATCAAACAATTTCCTCGTGCCCCATGTCCAACAATTAACACATGTCACTGTATCACAAAGTTCCAAGTTCCCACTCCACCCAAAACCACTTCCCCCTGCAACATCCCCCCGCCCCACATGCCCATCCCGTCTGACGTCACTCGCATCCAAGTCTCAAACACAGGCTACCACATGGTGTGCATAAAAACGTCGCCCGCTTCCGCACTGTATTTTACTTTCTTAGTTGCAAAACGGTGTTGACTGTGGAATCTATCACACCAGGCTCTTTTTTATTTTTCCTACAACACTCTTGTCTACACAATAACATACAACCTGGAAAGACATCGTTGGTGATTATGGCGGATAGGGCAGAGGCTACTGGCAAGGGAAAGGGAGAGGGAGGGGGAGAGCAACAGCCACATATCCCTACGACTACACAGGATGGACAAGAAGAAGATGCGGATCAAGGGACCGGGGGGTTGTTGAGTAAGATTGGGGATCCTGCTGGTATGTATATGTTTTTTTTTCACTCTCTCGTCTTTTTTCCTTTTCTGTTTTCTGTTGTCTGTCATCTGTTTTCTGTTTCTTCGGTATAATGAAACATCACACTCTATCGCTTTCCCTATCCCTATCCAGACTCTCTTTTATCCTATTTATTTCATGCCCTACTTCCCCATGCCTTCCAAACCCCCTCCCAACCAACAAACACACATCCCTAACTCCCCCACAACCACACCCATCATAACCCCCCAAACAGGCAACGTCCTAGGAACAGCCCTCCGCCCCCTAGGCGCCCCCCTAGAAAAAGGTCTAACAGGCCCCCTCGGCTCCGCCCTCGGCGGCACCACACGCTCCGCCCTCGGCCCTCTACTGGGCACCCAAGACGAGAAGAGCGAGTTGTTGGGAGGCAGGAATAAGGATTCTTATGCTGGCGAGGACAAGTTGGGGGGCAGGGAGCAGACGGGGGGGAATCCGTTGGGGTTGGATCAGAGTGAGCGGTGGGGGTTTGAGGAGGAGGGTGGGGAGGGGAAGGGGAAGGGGGAGAGTGGTGGTGGTGGAGGGGGGAAGGGGGGATTCTTTTGAGTTTTGGGTGGTGGGGGTGTTGTTTGATTGGGTGTTAAGTCTTTTGGTAGTGAGGAAAATACACACACAGCGTTCCCAGCGGAACAATAGCTTTTGTTTGTTTGTCGGTAAAAAATAAATAAAGCAAGGGTGAGGAGGAGGAAGCGCATATATGTGCACCATGAATTTTTCAAAACATTTCATCTAAACCACTCTCGCCTAACCCACCATGTCCATCCGCAACACTATAGCCCCCTCCCTCACTATCCACCAACCCAGCTTCCTCTCCCCACCCTCTCCCCCTCTTCTCCCTAAACGTATCATCTAACCCCCCTCCCTCCTCATCCTCATCCTCATCCCCAACCCCCTCAACCCCATCCCTACTAAACCTCTCCATCCCAATCCCATGTCCAACCCCCCCCACCCCACCACCCTGTTGAACACCACTCTTCTTCCCCGTCAAAATCTCAAACAAACTATCATCGCTATCGCCGCCATCTTGCTCGCCGTCGTCTTGGTGCTCAAAGCGCAGGATTTGGTCTTTGCCTGCAGGCCACACGAGAATGTAGGCGTGGTTGTGGGAGAGTGTGAAGACGGGGTTTTTGTTCGAGGGGGTGGGAAGCCAGTGGAGTGTGTGTTTTGGGGGGATGGAGGAAGGGGGTTTGGTGAGGTGGGTGGAGAGGGAGAGGATGGATGGGGGGTGTGGGAGGGTAGGGGACGAGGAGGTCGGGTGTGTGGTGTTGGTGGTTGAGGAGGGAGTTGGTGATTGTGATTTTGATGTTGAGGTTGAGGGTGGAGCGGTGGTGGCGGTATATAGGTAGACGGTTGGTGAGTCGTGGGTCGTTTGGATCAAGAGTCTGGAGTTGTCGGTCGGGTGCCATTGAAGGCTTTTGACTGGTGCGTATTGTATGCATATCATACTTGGTTTTAAGCTTCGTAGATTCCATATCCATACTGTACTTGGACTAGCATCTGCGCGTGTTGCGCAGAGTGTACCGTCGGCGTTGAAGGCGAGCAGACTGATACCCTGCTTCATCAATGGTGTTTCGTTCTTCTCCAGCGGCGCTTTTGGCGGTGTCGTTGGCTGGGGTGTTAGACTATAGCTCCGGTTTCCCTGTCCGTCGACGCATTCAGTGTACACAGGTGCACTGGGTACGTGTATTACTGCTGTGTGATCGAGAAAGACGACTGGTGCAAAGGTTCGCGTTGATAAGATGCGTACTCTTTTGTCCCAGCCACCAATGGCAAGGCAGGTGTTTCCTGGTAACCATTCCACACTCTTGATGCCCAACCCTTCAATCGCGTGTTCATTTGTGTCGATGTCGGCTTCGGCGGCAGGCTCGCGCGTGATGGTACGGTAAAGATGCCCATCTGCGGTATATATGTGTAGTTTGTACCCGGACGATGCGGCGTCCCAGATTGCAAGCCAGCGACCATCACGACTCCACTTTAGACCTGCTGCATCGACCGTAGGCAGCTCTACACGATTCAATACTGCGTATGTCCGTGGTGCAAGAATCATGAGTACATCGACTCCTGCGCTTCGACACAGCAGCGCCATGACTTCCCCCCTCCCGCCTCTGCCTGCTCTGATATCATTTGACGGCCGGACACCCCATCCTCGACCATCGCGCCCAATGAACTTTGGATCCCTAATCTCCACTGACCGTCCACTCCTCAAACACCATGCTTTGACCCCGGCGCAAAAGTCACTCCAGATCAGTACTTCATCCTCGCTTGCGCCAAACTCGACGTGTGCAATCTTGCCCATGCCGCCAGAGCCATTGCTGATCACGGCATTCCATCTCTCGTCGCGTAGGTCGTATACGCGCGTTGTGTCGTCATCTGTGACAAGGACTCGGTTCGAGCGTGGTTGTGGAGGACGCGACGAGCGGCGCGGGGGTGTGGATGCGGAAGATGGTCGTGAAACGGATGCGAGGACAGGCGGGGACCACGCAATTCGTGTGTGACGCAGATTATGGGAGGATGGTAGGGGGGTGCCACGTATGATCTCGAAGGTGGTGAGCGAGCGGATTATAAGGCGCGCGTTGGAGAGGCAGGCGATGTGCGACGCGGTTGGCGAGGGGACAGAGGGGGATGTCGCTGGGCACGTGTTAGATGGTGTGTAGAAGTCTTGAAAGGGACATACAGTAAAATTGCTGGGATACGTCGACGCCTTCCATGGTGCCTGTGCAGTCCATCTCTGGTGGGGCTACATGCTCATGTTTGGGATGGATAAACAATCCAAAAGCACGCGACTAGCCAATCGGAGCTCGAGGAGAGGTCCATTGGCAACATCGGGAGAGGGTGGGACATCGATCGGTATCGATGTCTAGAAGGCTCCACTTAGAAAGTCCAATGATTTGATGATTTCATACACGACTTGGAAGATATCTAATGCCCCTTATTGTTATAGCTTAACCGTTGAAGCAGCGAGGGTATCGGTATGCACATCCAACAAACACAACGCTCAGAATATACAAACTACCTGGGTATAGCTAGCCATCATATACGTCAGACCCACGCCTCATCAGTCCGACAGAGGGCGCAAACAAGTGGAGTGAAGGAACTTGATATTTAAATGGCTCGCTGTGTACAACACTCGCTAGTACCGTCATCAACATCATCGTCATCATCGTCACATCCCACATCTCAAGTGCTATACACAGGTGCCTTGATCAAAATGCTCTTGCCTCGAATCTCCACCGCAACACCAACAGCCATACGGACGCGAGGTGCGGGTGTATCATCCTTTTGTCCATTCGAGCTCCCCGGCGGGTTCTGCGTCAGGCTTTGCTGGCTTCCCCCTTGACCGAGTGACGATTCGCGTTTCCCGAGCGTGGCAGGCGCAGCGGTGGGTTTCTTAGATCCACCGAAGCCGAACATGCTACGCTTCTTGTCTTCCTTGGGCTGCACTAGTTGATCTTGGTCGGCGAGCAAGGTACCATCGTCGATTTTAGAGGCGACACTCTTCAACGAAGCTCTGTCAGCCTCGTCCAGCTCCATGATAGGGGCTGTCAACGCGGGGATGCCAGATTCTATCTTCATGAAATCTGCGACGATGCCATGTCCTGGTGAGAAGTACTCAATGTGAACCTCCCGACTTTCCAGTGGTAAATGTTGAGCGATGCTAATGGCCAATTCAATGATCATTGGCACGCCTCCTGTTAGATCTGCAGGAGCCGGGTCGTTCAGGTGCATTTGTAAGGAGGCGATGAGCTTCTCATTGAGTGTGCTCGTCAGCTGTTGGCGATATGTTTCAGCTTGGGGTGCTCGCAGTGTGTCTGCAAGGCCTTCCAATGTCGCTAACCGCCAGTTGATAATCTTTGCTGCCAGGGACTCTTCATCTTCAACACTGTGGCAAGGCGGCGAGAATTTGCGGATGTTAGAGACAATAGACTGCAACTGTGTGGAGAAGCCCGGTTCCAGGTCTGGATGAAAGTACTTTTCGAATATGTTTTCCACCAGCCAGTGGGAAATGAACGCACGTCCGACAGCGGTCATTTCTTGTTTACCAGTCTCCACGGCGGTTTTGTTGACCACGAACTGCAGCCACGGGGGTATCGACTTCCAGTCTTTGCGGATGGAGAATGAGAGTTGCGCTATCAGCCCGTCGAGTCTGTTGAAGCGAGTAGAGTACTCGCTGTCATCCCACGACGTACGCGATAGAGATAATCGCTGGTTGGCAAGAGTGTTTTGTAGTTGATGGACCTGTGTTTGCTGTTCAAAGAAGTATCTCTTGACCTTTTGATACTTTTCGCCTGTGTTGTATGTTAGCCGTCATCCCTACTGAAGGTACAGCTGCACTCACGCAGCACGTCATGCTCCTTGATCATCTTTTCAATCTCGTCCTCGGTCATGTCTGTGGCAGCTGATCGTGGTGGAGGCGTTGCTCGACCCATCTCCCCTTGCCCTTGTTGACTTTGCTTCTCCCCTCGATATGGTTGTCCTTGTGAAGCTGTTGGTACGACGTTAGCGTCGAAAGTTGCGAGGCCCGGCGACACCGGCGGCTGACCGAGATGCTGACCTTGAGCTGGAGGTTGTTGGAGGAGCGACGACTCTCGCGAAGGTGCACCTGGCTGGCCGCCATCATTGACCTTCCTCACCGTGTTCCTACTGCTACTCTGACCCTTGGATGCCATGTTGTCTTGCTGTGGAGGGGTGATGTTGTGCACGTGCGTCTCCGACGAGTAGGGTTGCTGGGCTTGTGCGTCGTGAGTCTGGTAGGGTTGCGGCTGTAGGGGTGACGGCGGGGCGAATTGTTGACTCGAAGAAGGGGGTCTGAGCTGTTGTGACTGCTGCGCGTCAATCTGCTGACTCTGTGGTATGATCTGAGGCGCTTGACGGTTCGCTTGTGGGTGCAGAGTATCGGCTTGCTGCTGTGAGGGGGGGCGGACAGTCTGAGGCTGTTGGGGATGGTCTGGACCCTGGCGAGGCAGTGACTGCGCTGCGATCTGCTGCTGCTGCTGCTGCTGGTAGTGAAGGCTCTGTTGTGCGTGGTCTAGCGCCAACTGCCCCTGTCCCTGCTGAGCTATCTGCTGATACTGGTATTGGTAGTAGTCTGGTGGTTGCTGGGCTGGATCTTGGCCTTGGCCTGGAGCGCCTTGCCCATGCAGCTGAGCGTTCTGGAGCAGTGGACTTGGCGCGGCCTGGGGATTAAATGCTTGGTATTCTTGTGTATTCTGAGGGTGCTGCAGCGGCGGCTGGTAGCTCTGGTACTGCTGCTGCTGCGTTGTTTGCTGTTGTGGCTGCGGGAGACCCTGGCTTTGGTGTTGATCGGGGCTGTAGTGTTCTACCCCGCCTTGGGTCTGGTAGCTGCCCTCTGTGCTTACCCTGTCAAGTGGGGGCCGACTGTACGGTTCCTGAAGCGGATTGGAGCTGTACTGCGTGTGCTGCTGCTGCTGCTGCTGATATGGCACGTCTTTTGGTGGCACCTGAGGCGTGGCGCGGTTGTCTTGCTGCAGGAACGGATCGAGGTTGTCCTCGTCGTGCTCGTTGGACGTGGGCAGATGCGGGCTGGACCCCTGGCGCTGCTGCCACTGCTGTGCCCCTTGGAGACGATGGCCCTCTTGCGAGGGTGGGAAGTCCTGGGCGTGATGGGTGCTGGTCCTGACCGACTTGCTGCGTGCCACACCGTTCTTCTGGGCCTGCTTCGCTGCGTCGTCCTTCTTATGGCCGCGCACGCCCGCTGCAATGCGGCTGCCGAGCGACTGCTTCTTGGGCTCCGGCGCGTAGACGGCAGACGATGCTGGAGCAGGCTGGTAGGACCCGCGATGCGCAGCGTCAGACCCGTCGCCTGGCTGAGAAGGGCCGGCTTGCTGCTGATAGTCGTGCGGCGCCTGGCCGAGGGGGAGATGTGCGCTGAGTCGGTGGGCCTGGCTGGCGGTCCGCTGGGGATACTGCTCCCTGTACTGGCCCTGTGAGACACCCGGGGGCGTCTGCTGCTGCCCAGAAGGCTGCTGTGTGTGTGGCGGGCCTGGTTGGCCGTCTGTGGGAGGGAATCGCTGCGCGCCGACGTCGTTGTTTACTGCCAGCGCTCGCTCGTCAGCCGCAGCACCTATTGGGTCCCCCGCTGCAGCCTTACCAGAGACCACGGGCGATGGCTGTCCGGGCGGGGTGGTGTCGACGGAATTGTGCGACCGGTTCGACTTGGACCATGGGAATTTCTGAGGCATGGCAGTGTTGGCAGCTCACAGCTCCGTCCACGGGTGGTGCTGTGGAGCGATGATGGCGGGGGCCGAGTAGATGCTGGCCTCAGCCAATGCTAATAATAACGAATAACGGGAGCAAGCAGCGATCGACCTGGCCGGCGATTCATTCGCAACAGGCGCATGTATCCGCGTGAGACGACATTGCGCGTGCTTAGACGCGCCGCTTCGAGTATGGTAGATGCAGTGAATTGGCCATAGAGGCTACCGCGCCCGTACATAGTACTCTTCAGCTTCCGCTGCACGTGCATGGGCAAGGCTACGAGCCATTGCCTCCAAGGCTACCGCTGCAGCTACAGTATACACCGGAACGCACTGTTGATATCGAGCGGCGGTGGCAGTGCTTCATGCCTAGTTGGATACACCTGCATACAGCCATGCTGTCACACCACGCTCCCGGTACAGTACATCATAGCACACCCGGCTCTCGTTCAACGTAGCCTATCGTCCTCTTGCGCCGAGCCACATCATCACGGACGGACAAACATAGTTGCCCCTGATGCAATGTTAACGGTTTAGTCAAAATGAGGTTTCTCAAGGGGCTGCTGGGCTCGGATAAACCCCACCTTACAGCATTGAGCGAGTGCTAGAATACTCCCAGTGAACCCATCAGCCAGCCCTACATGGATGAATATATGCGGCTTGATAGATATTGTTTGCAGTCGTCCCCGCTGCCATCCAATTCCCGGAGTGGTGGAACATATACTCAACCCATCAATCCCTCGGATCCTTCGATACTGTGCCACGAGATACCTGTCAGCAAGAGGACATTCGGCAAGACTGCCTCAGGATTGAATGTATCCTCAACCTTCAGCTCGACGTTGCTATTTTTAGCGTCTGACAGCAGCCTCAACGCGGACTAGTCGCACCTTCGCTGCGGCGTTATCTCCGGCCGAGCTTCACCCAATCCCTTGACCAGGTTCCACACCACCTTCGAACGACTTGCTTTGCACCTTGACCTTTTCGAAGCTCATCTCAAGTCTGCCCAGCTTTCGACAGCTGCCACGATACTGCAATGTCTCACCCGATATGGACAACGATTTATGATACGATATGTAAGGGTGTCCGACCATGCACGCCTCTCCGACAATGCATGAACCCGCATACAGCACGTAGAGGACGAAGACCCGGCGCAAATCGATTGTCCGAAGGACCTATTGCAGATGGACTCGGGTCAGCAGCAATGGCACCTTCCTAATTTCAAACTCTACTCTAGTAGTCTCGGTCGATACTTTTGGCGATCTCGTGTGTACATACATACCACGAGTATTCACCGCAAATGATCTTCAAAGTGCGGTCAGACTTGACCGGGCGGGCTTGAAGAAGATTTTGTGGAGTTTATACGACCAGTTTCTTGAGACGCCGCGGACTTCCGCGCCTTCTACCTTCCAGATCTGTTGTCCTTGTCCTATTCTCTTCTACATACCTTCTTTCCTTGTCTATGAACTGATATTGTTCTCGCTCTCGTATCATTCTCCTGAGCAAAAACACGCGAATCATTTCATAGACGGTCTTTGAGCATTCTGAATTATTACTTCGAAGTCTCTATGCGCGTCTTGATATCTTTCTCTCTACCTTATTCTTGTTATCTTCACTTTGCTATGCCAGTTGACCATCTGAACCAATCAATCTTGCATGGCAGAATCCTGGTTCCCGCTCGCAGGAGTTGTAGAATCCTTCAGCTAGCAGTTCGTGCCAAAGTTAATGACATAACACCTGGACATCCCTGCGGTGAGAACATCGGCTGTGCATTTTCCCGCGCCTTGAGATGATTATAGTCACTACATGCATCGACGTATTGCTTCAGCATGTATGCAATTTCCCCAGTAAGATGTCCTCCTTACGAGTTCGTAAATTGACCGTGTACCATCATACGGGCGAAGATGATATTGATAAATGTCTTTATCGATATCACTGTCGTCGGCGCGACGGGGACGTAGCCATTGCTCGTGAGCGTGGATGACGAGGATGAAGTGGAAATCAGAGGCGTGGTGCAATTGTAGTACTATCTGTTCACTCGCTCGTCCTCGCCAAAAAGTACGTTAGCGAGAGCATGGTTTCGCTGACTTACATATTTACAGCGAGCGACTCGCCAACGCTTCCATCAACTGCGGCAGCGACAACCACAACTACGAGAATAATGAGGATCCAGAAGTTAAATCGCTAGGGATCCATTGTTGTTGGCTTCTTGGTTTCATGCTTCCTGGTATCGTCGCCTTGCGCGCTGTTATATGAGCCATCGGCAGGTCTGTAGAGCAGACCGCAACATTGTCTCTGTGCTGAGGGTGCGCGTCTGCGAACTGGCGACATAAAGGTATTTGTACGCATTCGAAGTCATCTGTAGCGGTCCGTCCGCATACGCGACCTGCGGCGCATCTGCTGTTGCAGTTCTCATTTCAGTAGCCTACTCTTTTGCTCTGTGGACGTTGATCTGGCACGTTCCGGTTTCCGGCTTCCGAATTCCCAAGCGCTTCCAAAGAACGGACACCAAAGCGAACGGGCACATCATCAGAAGCTGCGCTTCGCGCTGTGTCTCGGCACGTACACTGCATTGCGGAGAGTTACTTGTTGAGCTGGCGATTGATGGCTTGGAGACCGACATGGGTACATTTGGCCCCCGGTTCGAATGCTTGCCAGGCGCAAGATCGTCGCTTAGCCAATCTTCGATGCGCATTGTGCAGAGGTTTTGAAGATTGGCAAAGGGAAACATGGCCCGGAAAATATGACGGCGACAATGCTGTGGCCCACCCGCGTCCACCAAAGCAGTTTATCAGATCCAATGCTGCCAGCAGAATAATCTGAGCCTTGAGCATACGATGGTAGCTGTGTTCAAGTACCTTCCATTCTACCACATCGTCGATGTGACCATCGCAACTATCCTCCCATTTCGAGGCCTGACGTGTAACACGAGATTCGAGGCTACGAATGGTGAAGTTACGGAAACCTGGTCGAATCTCTCTGATATGAAAGCAAATTCTATACAACTAGTTATGCATACATACATGCGATGCACGGAAGCGATGATCCACCCACACAGGAAAAGCCGTTTGATGCACGTTGACCGGATCTATCATCTGTGCAGCAAGGCCAAGATCAGGCCCACTCAAGAGACAGAAACCTTCAAGTCAACTTGAATAGGACTGAGAGTAACCTCAACGCTCCAGCATCAACCGTCGACTCTTTTCATCGCGCTTACGGTCCGGACCGTGTCCTAGCCCACCTATCACCTCCATTCGTTGCCATTGCACAGCAAACTATAGCAACAGCTGTACGCAAAGACCAACCAATAAGTTACCGCTGAGTCGCAATCTCAAATTCACTGCCTACTTAGGCAAGCGAAATTCTGTCTATCTTGAATCCTCCATCAGGCATCCCAACTCTCATTGGCCGATATGCAAGGCTGCAACACAGCTCTCCCCTGATTGGCCCAGGACCCAGATTCAGCCCTGCACATTGCAACGTCTGGGGCTACCCGAAAAGTTAACCGCTGAGATTGAAACTCTGTTCGGCCCCCAAGCCAGCATGAAGCAAGGATCTAGGCCGACGGGGCGTAAATCCCACAATCTGAGGGGTGCTTCAAAAGCCAACGGTCTGGCTTTGTGTTCCCTCTCCGCGGCTTGAGGACTCATCCCAGTCTCCAACGAGCATTTCTGCTGCGAGGGTCAGGTGACAGGAAGATAAGCCATCGTTGGTATTGTAAAGTTTTTACATTTGGATTGAAGAGCAGGCCGATTGCAATGGCAGACGCACCGCAAGTGGTGCACAAGATGCAGATCCAGCAGGCTTTACCGTCTCCTCCTGCGCCGACATATGAGGAGAAACAAGCATATGTGCATCCAACTTACGACATGGGTAACCTCGAGGCCGGACGACAACATCGCGAAGTACTTGGGCTCCGTCGACGCAATTTCTGGATATTGGTTTTCCTCGCTCTGGTTGTGCTGTGTGCAGCAATTGGTGGTAGTGTGGGTGGAACACTGGCTGTGCAGAACAGAAGGTATGATATATCCAAAACGGCCACATACTCGATATCATCTAATCTGTGAAGTAGATCAAACGCCGCAGTCGATACTTCATCACCACCAACATCCCAATCCCCATCATCTATACCCACCAACTCCCCAACAAACACACCTCCACCGGCGACCTCAGCCACCTCCTCAGCCACCCTCCAACCCCCCTCCACAACCACACCCTCCTCCACAACAGCCGCAACATCCAACATCCCTTACGCTCCCCTCCCTCCAACCCTCGTCCCCACAATCGACAACTCGTGCCCCTCCTCCACCCTCTCTGCCTTCAACGGCGCAACATATACCTGCACCACCGACTCCAACTTCTTCGGCGGCGACATCACAGGCATCGTCGCGTACACGCTACAACAGTGCATCGATGCGTGTACAACCATGAACGAAGTCTCCGGAGACAAGAAGTGTGTAGCCATAGCACTGAATCATGATTTAGCAGCTGCGTATCGGAATCTTAAAGGTGCGAATTGCTGGTTGAAGAGTGGGGTTGGGGGAGGGAGGCAGGAGGATAAAGGTGTTACTGTTGCTGCGCTTGTGGGTTAATGCGATAGGGGGGGGATTATGTGGTGGTAATAATGATGGTGACGGCAGGGATGAGATCTGTGAAGAGTTGGGAATTTGTTATTGTATTATGATTTGATATACCAGAGTAAACCACGCTGGAGTACTACATATAGGTAGTTGTATATAAGTGGAATCAGGCGGTGAAGAGCAAGAGTAGCCTGTTAGACATGCTTGATTCAAACGTAGAATCTAAAGATATCCATGGGATCCTCGATCTCCACTACCACTGCTGTGGAGCAACTTCACGCCTTTGCCTTCAAAGTCCAGTCAATTCAATGAGCAATAAATATCCTATGCTGGCATTGATTGCACAAGATGCTGTTGCATGAGATAGCCAAAGGGCATAATAACACCGCAGGACACTGAATGAAAAGGAGCATCAACGTGCCTTGTTACACATGTCGTACCACGCCCACTTCGTTAATCACACAGTGCGTGGGGTGCAGTGGTGTATGGTAATCAACCGGCCCTGAACAGCTTCGAATTCGTGTTGATGCATCCGACCACAAGGTACGTCCAAGTCGAGTATACCAAGCCCCTTCTACCCCATAAGTTGCAACTGATCCGTCGGCGGCCACCTCGTCTGCGCAAAGCTCAAACACCTCTTTATACTCTGCAGATATTTCCTCGTAATCTCATCACTCATAATATGCGCCGCGTTCTTATCACTCTCATGCAGCTTCTCTCGCGCACTTCGCTCGTGGATACCCACCATCGTCACACCAATAGGCCACGCCGCGTTGCCGATACTAAGACGCAAGTAGCCGTCGTTGGCATCGACATAGCGTCTTTCCTGTGCAGCGCGCACGATTTCGACAACGGGCTCGAGGATACTGTCCGGCATGTCGCCTTTTTCTAGCTTTTTGAAGAGAGGGCGGAGGTTCTCGCGTGCTTGCACCATGGCGGCGTAGGCTTGTTTGCCTTGATAGCTCTCTTTGACTTCGGTGTCGCGGCGGGCGAGTGTAATGTCCCATTCCTTTAGCACCATTGTGAAGTAGCTCGCAAGCTGTCTGAAGAGGAAATCCTTTCCATCCTTGTTCTTGGGTATTTTGGGATCGACAATCATGTCTTTGCCGGGGACCAGGCGCAATGTTGTGGGTATGGGACCGTCTGTTGTGATTGCTGCGAGGCTGTCTGCGCCGATGCGCTTCTTGTATCGTTTTAGTCGCTGTTTGTGTGTTTCGCCGAATAACATGGCGGGTTCGTCTAGGGCACGCAGTTTGGCGACCAGCTCCTCTTCTATGATGTCTTCGTCCTCTGGTACTGGTGTGCTTTCATCATCGCCATCCTTCTTCTTTGGTGGAAGATCTGGTAGTCCTAAGCGCTTTCTTCGTTTGCGCTCTTCGGCCTCTTCTTCTTCCTCACGTATGCGCCTGGATTCCTCCGCTAACCTTTGTCGCTTCTCTCGTCGCTCGACTTCTCGCTCTTCCTCGTCTTCCTCCGCCTTCCTCTTCTTCTCTAGCCGCTCTCTACGTGCGTTTTCTGCAGCTTCTTGCTCGGCAATGTATTGCGCCTGCTGTTGCGCCTCGACTTCGCTGCGCTTGAGGTACTTCTTCTCGCTTTTCTCGGCGGGCGCTGCGGTGTCTTTGCCCTTCTTGATATGCGCGGACATGAGCTTTGCAAAGTCCATGTTGTGTGTCGTGTATCGGATGTGGATTTTCGGGTGGTTTGGTGTATAGGAAAGAAGTTGCGAGTTGAACATTCACTATTCGGACCCTTGGTTTAGCCGAGGCGCGACGCTAGTGGAAGCTCTCCGCGTCGCGTAACTTCACTCGTCGTCTCAAAAACCCGCGCGTTACGTCACTCTTTACACTTTCTTCGACTATTTGCTCCCTGGCACCAATTTTCAAGCTTGTTGTGTACCGAAAGCTGCTGTGATTGAGATATTGCCTGGTACAAGACCGAGATGGCTGCGCTAGCCCCTGCGAAGATCGACCGTCAAACGACTACACCCTTTCTGTTGCGCCTCTTCTTTAAGCAGGGCGCATTTCATAGGTACTGTTTGACATGACCATTCGCACACAAATATGCTAACTATGGGCAGACTTGATGAATTCGACCCTACCCTCCCTCGTCTGCCTACAAATGTCCAAATCTACACCTGGCAGAGTTGCAGTCTGCGTGAACTGTGCAAGCTGCTCCTCAGCGCCGTACCCACTTTGCTACCACAACCATACGCTGGATCGCGCATCGCTTTCAGGCTGGTATACCCCGACATACAAGGCGCCAATCGACCTGGGGCTCCAGGACGCTACATCTCGCGGGACATAGGGTCGGTCATTGTAGGCGCACGGTCAGGGAATGAAGAAGCAGAGACAGATGACACAGATGTTTCGCACGTCGCAGAGGCGCTGAAGCAGCTTGATGGCGACCCGGATAAGACTCTAGCAGACGTGAAGTTCCTTATTGGAGACTACGTTGCATGCGCCATACTTCCACCGCTAGCGGATGGTGGTGTGCCAGCTGCGCCGGCCCCACTCTCTGGGCCTGGTAGGGGACCTCCACCTGGACCATATGGCGGACGAGGACGGGAGAACGGCTTTGGAGGTCGCGGTGATTTTGGCTACGGCGGAAGAGGGGCCAGGGGAGGAAGATACGATGATCGTGGACCGAGCGGAGGTGTTCCCTCTGGGGAGTGGAGAAGAGGGGAGGCACCGCCGGATCGAGACGGAGGCTTCGGCCGGGGACGAGGTGGAGGCGGAAGAGGAGATCGGGATGGGGGCGATTGGCGTGATCGCGGTCGTGGCCGAGGGAGATGGTAGGCCTCTTCAGTATCAAGCTGTATACCATTGGAGTCACGCGCCTCTACATGGACACTCGCCGCATTCAGGCATGAATCTAGCGAAACAACACTACCAGCCATATCGATACCGAGACCGGATGGCATATCAATTCGTTGCCAGGAAAACATGCACTGGACATGAAATTCCCGTCCAACCCACAACATTAGCTGAGCGTATGGGTTGTTTCGATCCGCGGATGGATCCACAGCACCGGAGAGTATTGCTACTCTTCCAGTCCGGTTCAGCCGGATGCTTCCCATCCTATCCACTATCATGGCTGTGCATGTTCTTGTGCGGAATGTGAAGCAAGGCTAGCACCGCGAACGCCCTTCGTAGAAGCGAAGGGATAACCACAAAGGGATGAATGTGGAGCTTGGCGTGCATGTGCATTGCAATATTCTTCTGTCAACTTGTACACAGTATACCATATAGATAAAGTACGCGATAACAAAGTCCGTGTTTGCTGTCACCAGGTCGTTCCTTCCCAAGTCGCGCGCTCACGTGCGGGGCAACCAACAAACCTTGACATCTCCGACGCGACTTTTCCTTCGATTCCCTACTTCTGACCGTCTTTGACTCGTCAATTGTATCTACCTCCACCCTCGAGTATCGATTTTCCTGGCATTACTGCATCGACGTGTGCGGAGGCCGCCGGACAGAATGCGCGAGATCGTGACCTTGCAGTTTGGTCAACAAAGTAACTATCTTGGGACTCACTATTGGAACACACAGGTGAGTGCGACGCTTTCCCTGCTGCCATTCGCCTTCAGTGGCTTCATTTTCAACCATGACGAGCTATTTTCCGTCTTACGTGCATGTCTGGTGCTGACGTCGGCATCTCGAGTGGGGAGGCCGCGTACTGGCTAGGTCATCGCTGCACTCGTATACGAAGTCCGCACATCCCACCAAATATCCAGCATAACCCCGCCACAATTCCTGAGAGTCTAATCAGTGTACAAGGAATCCTACTTTACCTACCCTCCGGAGGAGGAATCACCAGTCGACCATGATATTTCTTTCCGCCCCGGCCTTGCTCCCGATGGCTCCGACACATTCACGCCAAGAGCCTTGATATACGATCTGAAGGGTGCCTTCGGGAGCATGAGAAAGATCAGCGCTCTCTATGAGCCAGAAGATGACAGAAGCATACTTGACCAGCCTGGAGTATGGCCCTCTAAGCCCATCGTTCAACGTGCTGCCCAGTCAATTCCACAGTCTGCATATCAAGAGCATCTTGACGCCGGCTTGGAACCACCCCAACTAAGTGCTTCGACCGTTCGCTACTGGTCAGACTATAGCCGAGTTTTCTATCATCCAAAGTCCATCGTTCAATTGTCCGAGTTCGACGTCAATGATAAGCTGATGCCGTTCGAGAATTGGGGGGTCGGTATGGAACTTTTTGAGAAGCTGGAGAGAGAAGTCGACCTGGTGGACCGCGATCTCAGGCCGTTTGTCGAAGAGTGCGACGGTATTCAAGGCCTACAAATATTTACCGGCGTCGACGACGCCTGGGGAGGTTGGGCGTCAGGCTGGCTGGAACGACTAAGAGACGAGTATGGAAAGCTGAGCATATGGACATGGGGATTAGGCGATCAAGGTACCAACCAGGACTTACCCCGAGTAAGTTGAATGACCTCATTTCGCGTATCATGGACTGAAAATTGTAGGAGAGACGATTACAACAGGTCGCCAACGCCTCGCGATCACTCCAGATTTTGGGTGAACAATCATCACTTTACATTCCGATATCGAATGGCCCAGCCCAGCTTCCCGACTATCTCAAGATGGAAACGACATCTCCGTGGCACGTTGCCGCACTACAGATTGCTGGACTAGAGAGTATGACTATCTCATCACGATTAAGAATGTCGCTAGGTGGGCGCGGCACACTGCAAGATCTCGAGGATACGATCAACAGCACAGGCAAACGACGCATAGCTAAATTCGGCATGAGCATCGCAGACCCAGACCTTCTGTCAGACAAGGTTCAACACGAGGCTGCGCAAGCCGAGAAGACTGGCTCAATGACGTCTCGAAGAACGAGTGAAGATATTGGCAACCTGACTAAATTTGACATGGACGTCTTCACACGGGACTACCGAACTATTAATAGACCTGGCAAGAAAGAGCATGTCTTTGGTCGTGCGGAAGCCTCCCGGGGAGACTGGGGCCTGCCTGATGACAATGGTCGCGACCCTCACGACAGATTTGACACTGGACCATCGGTGCAAAGGTATGTTGGTGGTGCATTTCTAGATCTGGCGAAGCTCCGAACATTTACGAGGCATACGATGCGGTGGTGTGTTGTGGTCGCCACCTGTACGGTCGTGGTTCGACAGGTTTAATGAGCTACCACGCGGAATACGAGACGCCAGAACCCACACTAACGTCTCTTAGTTTTACTGCGCCAATGCTCTTTCCGCTACTCGACAGCTTCCCAGCGTCAATTTTTGACGTAGGAAGTGGTCACGCTGCGAAATTGGCTGTCCATGCTGGTCTTACTACGAGTACCGCTGTTGCCGAACAGATCAGAGCAGTCGAGCAAGTCGCCAAACGTCTAACAGGGATAGAAGACAAAGAAGCGCTCTGCAATGGCTTGCAAGTACTCGCAGAGGAATACGATGAAGGATGGAATAGTGGTTCTGACAGCGACGACGACTACTAGTCGGTCCCGATATCTCGATCGTTCGAATATCGGTGCGCCTGTTCCTCGAGGAATCTATGACGTCGTTGCCTTAGAAATTATGTCTGCTCGAAAGTGTGACTCTGCCTTACGATGCAACAACACACGCTACCACCGGTCAGCGTCCGCACATCCTTGTCACTCACTGCATGACAGACTACCGATAGCGGACTGTACCAGTTCGGCAATTCCAATACCTTCGCGCAGCCCTATGATGCATGGCGCTGGTGTTAAGGGACAATCTACAGTCGACGACTTTCCATGAGATGCCATGCCGGGAACCGCCAACTTTTGCTACTCGGGTCTGGAATCTTCCTGATGGGGAAACAACGCTTACAGCCGAGATATCCAATATTGTAACTTTGCTTTCCCAGTCAGCTTTTAACGAGGAAATGATGCACGTCGTCGACGTGAGGCTATAACGCACAACGAACCCAACGTGTGCGGCGCAGATGTGACAGTCTGGCCGATGCGGGCCAGGCATCGGAAGGAGCAATTCCGAACTCCTGATTGCCTTGACGATGGTTGGAGCAATGATGGCGGTTACAATCCCCGCAAAACTGCGCAAGCAGGGTACGCGAAAGATGCTGACAAGAGATTGTCGACGCAGGCCACAGGGGTACCTATGCGAAAAGCTTTTATTCGGTCCATGATGGATAGCAGTATGTTGATCGCGGATTCGCTGAAAAAGTCAATCGCGCGTGTCCGACGCCGTCTAACGGCCTTTCGCTGTCTCGGTACGAATTCTTCATGAACATGCTTATCGGCTGTAGCTCCGTGCAGAGACTGGTTCGTGATAAGCGGCCATCAGCTCCACTTGATGGGGCCCGCAGCTGCTGCAGGAACATTCAGGTACAGCTCCTTGATGACGCGTTCCTATGTCCATGCCGACCACGTTGCCATTGAAGGTGTCGTGAGAGCCATCATGTGTATCATTAGTCGTTTGAAAGAGTCTGGAGAAGAAGCGCGGGGAAGCCAAGTCCACGCAGACGTTAGGAGAGTCGGTGTGCGCTGAGCAGGCTTGCGCCGGCCAACCAACCATGATGCAACACAATGCTCACGACACTGGCCACCCCGGTTTTTCGATATTTGATGCTTGCCAGCGATCCGCTTAGCACTTGTCTGCATGGTGGCCGGTCAACAAAACCCAGTGTGCCACCGAGGGCTTGAAGCCCGCCGCACCGGCCGGCCATGTTGCCCCGCCCCGCCATCGCGATGGCAACCAGCCCACGGCAACATGTCCGCCTCAGGACACAACAGCTAACCGGCCACCTCTCTGTGCATGAGTGGCGGGCGCTCTGGGCTGGCAGAGCGGACAAAGTGTCAGATGTGCAAATGACGAGGCTCGCGCAGGATTGTCACTTGCAGCCTCTCCTCTGCCGTGGAAATTGACTGCACAACCGACAGCAACACCGCAAGTGCTCGGCCGGATGCCGTGGTGGTACTGAAAATAGCCACAAGCCTTTTGGTGGCTTGCAACCGTCGGCTGGACACGAGGCTCTACACCGTCTGTGCAGAACTTGCCGAAGAGATGTCCCTGGCCATGGTCGCCAATTGCATCATCGGCGTTGCTCGTTCCGTGCACGTTCGTTGAGAGGTTATCAATATCTCGTGATGGCAAGTTATTTTTGCTCGGTCCAACTGGCAAGTTCGCACAGTCGAGCACAGCGCAACACCAGCAAGAGTCTGTGCGATTGAGCGTGACAGTGAGTCCGACCGCAGAGGCGTTTCTGCGCAGCTCGAGTTTGGTACGCAGGCTGGGGACCAGCTGCACGCTTCGAACTTTCGATCTGACTGCAGGCTGGCGTGCATGAGTGGCAGGACGTTCGACTGTTACTCTACTGCCATCCCTGCACGCCACATGCATACGAGCAACGCCTGGCGTTACGATTGGCTTCATCTGGGCTTCGCTGGAAATCTGCTGCTAGGGCTGTAGCGGCCTATCGTAGCGCATGCTAGTCGGTGAAATGTTTTCCTCTCTGGGCTGACTCTCTCACCATGCAAGATAGTTTGCCCCACTGTTACGAGGACTTACCAAACTTGGAGACGCCCAAAGCTCATCATCTGAACCCGCCGATATGGGGGAACGACTTCGGAGTCAGGTCCAGCTAACGCCTTGGCGTATGCAACCTTGGTGTACCATGTGTAAGCCAAACCAGAAGGCTGGTCGAGTGGGTAGCGCGAGTGCCCGAGGAGTACATATTGAGACCGCCTGACGCTTCTCGAGTGTTTGCCATCCATCACCTTCATCAGAACCTACGACTCGGACTCACCAGTTGCAACTCGCTCGCTACGGTTGCTCTGTACCTTTCGCTTGCATCTAGTGCTTCACTCTTCCACCACCCGAGAGCCTAGCACTCGTTCCTGATCCAAGATGAAGGTCTCAATGGCGCTGATGGCCCTCATGGGCTCAGCCATCGCTGCTCCCCACGGTGGTGATTACGACAGTAACAAGCCGTCTTCCTCGGTCACCCCCACCCCTTCCGACTACTATCACGGCACCCCCCCAGCATCGTCCACCCCTTGCGATGATGATGTCAAATCATCCTCCTCGCAATACCACGCTGTGCCTCCCGCTCCTAGCAGCAGTAGCAGCAGCAGCCAGTACCATGCTGTCCCTCCTGCTCCTAGCAGCAGCCAGTACTATGCTGTTCCTCCCCATGCTTCCAGCAGCAGCAGCAGCAGCAGCCAGTATCACGCTGTCCCCCCTGCTTCCAGCACTACACCCTGCCCAGAGAGCAGCAGCAGCAGCAGCGAGAAGCACCCTCACCCTTCGTCTGAGTACTCCCACCCTCCTCCTGCTTCCACCACTCCTTGCCCGGAGTCGTCGGAGTACCCTCACCCACCTCCTAAATCTTCGGAGTACCCTCATCCACCACCTCCCAAGCCGGAGACTTCGACCACTCCTTGCCCGGAGTCGTCGGAGTACCCTCACCCACCTCCTAAATCTTCGGAGTACCCCCATCCACCACCTCCCAAGCCGGAGACTTCGACCACTCCTTGCCCGGAGTCGAGCACCGCTCCCCCTCCTCCTCCACCGAAGCCTACGACTTGGTACTACCCGGTCCCTCTTAACTCGACCGTAGTCCCGCCATACCCTACCCACAAGGAGAGCTCGACTACTCCCTGCCCAGATTCTACCACTATCATCAGAATCACCAGCACTGTTTACCCAGTGCCTCCCAAGTCCTCCGTGGTCCCACCTCCCCCACCACCAGCTCCCACCACAGTTTACCCCGCTCCTCCCGCTCCTCCAGCGAAGTCTTCCGCCATTCCTCCTCCCCCTGCTCCCCCGGCTCCACCTGCTCAGTCATCTGAAGTGCCACCACCTGCTCCCCCGGCACCCACCACCGTTTACCCTGTGGTTCCTCCGGCCCCACCAGCGCCTTCATCCGCTGCTCCCCCGGCTCCACCTGCTCAGTCATCTGAAGTGCCACCACCTGCTCCCCCGGCACCTACCACCGTTTACCCTGTGGTTCCTCCGGCCCCACCAGCGCCTTCATCCGCTGCTCCTCCGGCTTCTCCTCCGGCTCCCGCACCCCCTGCGTCGAACCCCCCTGCTCCCATCCACACTCCCGCACCGCCTCCCGGTACCACCGTCCCCGCGGTCGCTTCTTCGACCTTCTATGCGCCTCCCGAGTTTACTGGCGCTGCCGCTTCCAGCAAGCCCATGGCTGCTCTTATCGCTGGTGCCATTGCTCTCGTTGCCATGGTTTGAGCTTTAGACCTTCGAACGTGTTCACTGTAATTATACCTTTCTTCGACATTCCTTTACACTATTATTCTATGGCATCCTCATGACTGGACGGACATAGATGGGTGGACCCTTTGGCTACTAGAGTTGGCCAGACGCTCCTTGCACATATATCGATTGCACTTCTCTAGGTGATAGCTAGGCATAGTGGAAAAGCTTGTCTGGCAATTTAATGGTTGGTGGTTTGGTATGAATTTGTCGGGACGAAGCGGTCATAGGTCTCCGATACTGTAATGTTTTATACGTAGTTTGATCTTTCAATACAAACTTTGCCTCCAAATGTTTCCATTCACATCTTCCCTTTTCTCTGCTCGTTCTTCCACTGATGACTTGAGATGGACTTTTCCTGCTTCACGCTGAAACAGTCAAACAGTCCTAACGTTAGTAGACACCGAGCCTTGACAACATCTCGTGCACTAGTACATCCACAGTTGCTGTAAATCAAGCTGTCCCTTATAAACCCCCCGCACACAGACACACATACTCCTGATCCTTAATCCTTCCTCCACTCCCTCGAGCACCAATTACGCGTTCGATAAATCATCACAAATACCTACACAGAAACAGACACAATGCTCCAATCGAACTCAGCCCCCAAATTATCATTCTTGACATGCAGCAAATACATCGACGCGTCGTGTCTCGCAATCCTTGTAAAGACGCGTGGTAAATGTTTTGTGCGGGAATGGAAGGGCGATAGATAGGTTGTCTTTTGTATGTGAGAGTGAAAAGTGTGGGATTTAAGAAGTATGCTGGAGGTTTTAGTGGATGTAAGATGTATGATTAGGAGGGAGAAGTGCGTTGTTGTTTTGTGGTTTAGTGTTAATTTAAGTTTTCAAGAAGGGAGGGGAGAGGAGGGGAGGGTTAGGTGTATAATGAGTGTGATGAGGATGAGAGGGATTCATGGGTCGAGTGTGGGAAGGCGATAGGATATAGCTGAAGGCATTTTAGAGGAGAGATTAAGGGGAGTTGGAATGGCGTGGAAGAGTATTGAAGTGGTGGGTGATTAGGTATCGTGGTGATTATGAAGCTGAGGTGGACGGAAGGATAGTAAAATTCCTAGTGGATAGATGAACGGGTGAGTGGGTTGAAAGCAGATACATAGGGAGGGGTCAGCCATGTATCATCCAATATCGTGGAATGGTTCACGCCATGTTTTCTTAGCTTGGGTTCTGCAGTTCCAAGTTGAGTTGAGACTCATTCTTAAAGCTGTAGACGAGGGTTACTCCTTTGCCTTGCTAGTAATTATTTGGAGTGAGTAAGTCAGTGTTCGAAATTGATGGTACTTGTGTTATAAGTGATGACTTCGTTGTGGGACACCACCGCCAGGATAATCGCGACATCAGTGTTGTGTTACCTTCGTGACTGGTAGTCTGCGAACTTGTCATCCATTAACCGGTTCTCATTACTTGGCTCGAACGCAGCCCCTGCACTCGGCCATGATACTCAATCGATTACTCCTATACATTTATCTACTCAACTTCTTAAGTCTGCGCTCAAGTCTCCACCCTTCATTAGCAACCCCGGGTCGAGTATCTTCATCGCAAGACCGCGCTTCATTCTCCGTAATTGGCGACTCAAGAATGTCAGACAAACCGTCCAATGCCTCCATCTCCACCATGGAAACACGGGATTGAGCCAATATCTCGCTGTTCCAACCAAAGGGCCAGACCAACAGTATAACCCTGTACCTTCTGGTCGTTGACCGGGGACAATCATCAACCCTTCCGTCTATTCTGCTCTTGCGGTGTTTTGATTCTTTTGATTTCTGAGATGAGGCAGTTTTTCGAAGCCAAGATTTGTCCGTTGATACATTGTTGGCGTTATTGAAGTCCGTTTTATCCTTTGGTCCTAGGAATAAGCGGAATATATGATAATCGCGCTCACCATAATGGCTTCTTGCTTTCGCTAAGGTGAGTTAGCGGGTCTTATAGCAGCAGAAAGGCCATGACTGACTCACCATCAATTTAGGAATGAGTTCGTCTGCTTTTGCACCGTAAGATCCATTGACGTGGCGGATGTCACCCTCTGACGAAGTACAAGTATTCGGAGATTGTGTGAAATTGTGTGTAGTTAACGATGATGCAACTAGAGTATCGAGAGTTTGAACAAGCTTTAAAGTGAGCAGGAGAGGCATATCGAACAAATACCGGGGGGGGGGGGGGGGTGGATGTGCTTATGACACTCAGTCTGACTTCGCATGGTTGTGTCAGTGAGTTTGACTGTTCTCTTGTAGCGTAGCTCCCCGTTGATGACTTGCAGAACTCTCATCATGAGTCCGTTCCCATGTACATCTCGATGAAATATATCATTAGGGATTTATTACCAGTGATAGAGCAACATGTTGAGCTTTGGTAAATGCACCGGAGTTGTTAGCGCTCGTTCCTTAGCGTGGATTGAGTCGTTCTTTACTGGATGTTTTCGCGGGCAGTGCATGAGACATCGGTTCAAGGAGTCACGACCACTGAGTATCTCGCCGTTATCTACGTGAATGAACATGGAAACTAAGCAAGAAAATGGATGTAAGCGTGAGGCGATACCATTGAGACCATAAAGGAGGCAAGGAGAAGCGCAGTCATGATCCCCATGTGGCTTCATCCTCAGTCTCTATCTGACTCGGGCTAAATTGGCAAGGGTGTCGTCAACACAGCACGAAAGCCTTGTCATTGCCAAGAGAAATGCAAGTCCTGACAAGATCCATCAACGTGGGGGTAATAACGCTGAACAACGATGGGCGGTCAAGCTGTGCACCCGTGAGAATTCCGTCCGCATCGACGTGTTACCGATCCGAGGTGATCGTGAGCTATGTTGCAGGCGACGGAAGCAGTCGAGGATCGCTACCAATCTGCTAATTGGCCCGCTGTCCTTCCTTTGACAGCCTCCGCTTCCCGTTGACGCAGTGAGTGGTCAGAAGGACGATAGTTTTCCTTGATTCGGGCTCGACGGAAGATTCAATGAGAAGGAAGCAATGGTCCTAGCTTCGGTACGTAAGTATGCATGTGAACGGGTACCAATGCCGGATGATCTAGATGGCGTCGATTCCAGTACCACAGCCTGCCCGATCCAGGTTTGCCCATACCATGAACTCTCCTGCAAGACAAATGGGAGCCCTGTATGATGATGCATTGTGGTCATTGAGCACTGCTCTAAAGAGGAGCTTGCTCCGGGCAAGGTAACCGTTGGCTGCAGGAGCGCAGGCTTTAAGGCGCGAAAGGACGGTGACTGGATCGTTGGCAACGGATCAAGTTGGAAGCACGCATCCGATCCGACCGCCATTCAGGTTCGCATCCTGACTGCCTCAATCACAGGACTCCATCGCAACACTGATCTCGAGCGAGATGAGCTTACGATGCGATCATCTGCCAAGCCGCGATATGCGGTAAATTAGCGCGCGCATGCCCGCGGCCCCTCTTCTCGTCACAACATGTTACAACGCGGGACCGATTGCCGCGCTCGGCTCGAACTTGCAGCGAGGCACACGGCAGAGATCTCCTCCATATTTTTCGCGAAGTTGCACATGGTGGGCGGTATGTACAAAGAAATCATACGAGACCTGGGTGGGAAACGGCTGAACCAGATATCCGGCAGGATCAAGGAATCTCGCCGAGTCCAGCCTTCGATTATGCTAATGAGTTGTAGTAGTGGAGTGCTCGAGCTGTAGTTTGGTACCGAAGACGCAACATGGACGCGGTAACATACACCATTCGATGGCTCCGCATCATCATTCAACCCAAGTTGTCGTACCTATTCGGATTCTACGTATCGCGTCTTCTCCCGGGTCTGCTTACGCGACCGGACCGTGAGGACGCGCTCTAGCACGGAGTATTGAATACGAAATCTCCTCTGTACCTTCACATAATCACACCTGACGCAAGGTTTTGTAAAGCTACCGTGCGAGCGACTGGACTAGACTATATGCATAATATACTACGGTGCATGAGAGGCGTTGGTCGACTGGTTCTAGATATGGCCCAAGATATGTGAGAACAGAACGGACCCATGATGGTCTCAGTAATTGTAAGCGGCCAAGGATGCGTCTATAATCCATCGTTTCTCATGCGGATGCAAAATTAAGTCCGGAAAGGCTGGACAAATCATGTCATTGGTCACCAGAGAGTCAGTATTTTTTTAAAACTAAGGCCACAAAAGCGTAGTACCAAGGATACTATGGTGCGATTCCGAATGCGCCTCAGCCAGTCAGAGGTTTGCGCACTTGGTATCCGAGGCGCATATTGACCAGCATGAGTGAAACTAGTTGTAAAATTCATAACCTGGCTCCTGGCACGACAAGCGAATTGGTCTTATCAACCGAGCGATATCACACCACTTCGATCTGAAGTGCGATCAAGTGCTCTTCAGAACTGCACCTTGCCGTATTCGCGTCAACTTGCTCGCAATGACTGCAGATTGCACCAGGATGCATGAATTTCTCGTTGACCACTTTTGCGTGTTGTCTATAACATGTGTGAGCATGAGCAGGTAGATCTGGCAAGGTATAAACAGTTAGCCAAGATCTGGAAGTGAAGACTGATGTGTTGTGCTAGACCGCTACACTCGATGTCAGCCTGCGCCTTGCGTGAAGTTGCGATGCAAACTTTTGAAACAGGCCACAATGCTGTGTGGAAGAACAGCGGTCAATCATTTTGAAAAGGAACTATCATGGCTGAAGCTCTCGTCGCCCCCACGCATAATCATGCACGCGCTACTATTCCGACTTTGTATTCACTAATACTTCAGTTTCTATTCTCGTTCCTTCAGACTGCACTGACAATCAAACCCTGTTAGCGTGTATACAACCTGTCATCCTTCAACCTCCAGACTAGACACCTTTGACGGCGTGCGCGCTCGTTAGAGCCCGACCAGAATGGGCTATGGCCGCCTAAGGATATAGGCATTTGGCGGCTACTCCACGCAAAGACTACCTTGAATCCTGGGCTGACGCGAATTCTGCCCGCCGCAGACGTATTGTACTCAGGATATGGACTAATCACAGCCAGGAAGGTAGTTCGAACGCGACGGAGTTTAGCTAAAGTGATCACTTTCCTACAAGAGGTCGAGACAGTTGAACTCGATGCTCAATACACTGCACTAGCAGCCATGTCACCAACGAATTTGGAGACGGAATTCCCCTTCTAGAAACTTAAGCGTATCTCTGCTGTGATCCAGGTGTTTTGGACCGTGCCGTAGCTCAGCATATTACACCCATGCTTGTGTGGCAACTCTCATTGTTCGTTGGGCTAATGATGGACTGTTGTGCATAACAGCCTGCTGATTGCGCACGGCACGGATCTCAGGTACCGGGCCTGTGGTTCAGTTGTCGTATTCACCGATTGATACCATCTCTTGAGACACTGAGTCACGACAGCTTCCACGGAGGAAGCCGTCGAACTGATCTTACCGTTGCACCTAGGCTATATTAGATCGACCTTCCACCTACCAATGTAACGATCAGATCCGATCAAATCTCATATCAAACACATAACAACTCTTGAGGGCCTTCTTAATACTCTGAGTGAAGGGTTTAGATATCGTCGATAGGGCAAAGGCTTTTTCCAAATACCTGTACCTATATCACCGCCGCCGAATATCACCACCGAAAGCATGAACAAGATGTCTGTCCGATCTTGTACCTCAAGACCCTATCATATGATGGAACTTTCGGTGTCTTCAGAGACCCTTGGTGGTAGCCAGAATGGTTCAGCACTATCCGAAGTATGCCACCAGTCTTTCCATGAGCACGTATCAGCCCACAGCGTTGGAACAGAGGATACCCGCACTTCACCTCCTAGACCCTTACAGCACAGCTTCGACCCTTGGATGCTGGATGGTCCCTCCTATGGCCGCCCATTATCAACATGTTCGTCGCTCAGCCCATCTGAGAGTATCGCGACGCCTCCATCGTATACTGAACAGCTGCCGCTTCCTGAGTATCAACTTCATGAGCAGCATAGCGGGATCTGTCGAGACAGCGCTACTGGCTATGCTAGCTATGGGAACGTCTCTGAGGTCCCATGGGGCTCACAATTCCCTGCCTCTAATAATTGCGGTGCCCATTCATTGATGCCAAGTTGGTCAAACAACGTCTACCCTGGCCTTCCTTCACCTGCGACTGAGCCATTTGTACCATCTATGCCAATCGTCACGGCGCCGGTATTCCCTCTTCCTGGATCAAGTCAACCCACCACAAACCACTTTGCTGTACACTCCGAACCCTCCCGGTTGAAAGGGGATGGCTCAACGGACGACTCCGACAGTGAGAGCGAAGGATCCGACGACGAAGATCACGAAGAGTCGGATGGCAGCACTGTTAGACGTGCATCCAAAAGTGGAAACCACGTCCAAACCCCTTGTTTCTTGATGAGCAAGTGGGACCTCAGCGGCATGAACCACTATGGTCGACTGCAGTCTCACTCATTCTTCTGTCCTCTCACTGGCCAGCGCGACATGAAAGGCAGAATTTGCAACGCGAAATTTGCACGTCCTGAGCATTGTCGACGCCATGTGAAGACTGTACATGACGAGGTAAAGGATTATCGCTGCAAGGTACCACAGTGCGGGAGGCCGTTTTCGAGGGGAGACAATCTCCGGGATCATTACTGGACTCATCTACAGCGCGGCGGAAGGATTGGGAGGAACGACAAGATGTCGCTTGCTGAGCTCAAGGAGATTCTGGGGAAGTCGGAGAAGAAGCTTATTCGTAAGCTAAAGCAGAGGATGGCGAAGCATAAGGCCAAGCAAGTGCGCGCGCCAGTCATGGCGAGGTCGTAATTTTGATCTCTCGTCTCGTCCTATTTGTCGTGGCGATGCGGTGGTTACAGTCATCGTGGTCATTGGTTTGGTGGTTAGCTTTGGGAATTAATGCGATACACGGTGCTGAGAAGACCTCTGTATTACACTGGATCGCTATTTTCATTCTGCCGTCCTTAACGATCTATTCTATTATGTGCAACATTATCAGTAGCTAGACTCTCATGAGACATATTGAGCAGTCAATTTATATGGAAGAAATATAATGATCCTTACAACGCACACGAGTTCACTACTATGTATGCATCTCAAAATTCTAAGAAGTTTGACGAGGTTGCAAGACTTCATCTTCATTATCTGTCACTATTGTCTGCCTGGTGAAGTATGAGTGATGTCACCTTCCTAAACCGAGTTATTTCTTCTGGCGCCGATATCGATCCAAAGGTATGGTCGAACTCAGTACATACGTGGCATAGTATGACCCCTGGGACGAAGTTGTCAGCTTCAAATACCTAGGTACCCTCGGACGCACCGCTTTTCTCATCCTTGACCATGATGCTTGAGCTCTGACCTCGAGCTGAGACACACAGGACCTCTAATCCGCCCTAGAGCTTAGCGCACCCTGGCGATATGGTATGTAACAAAGTCGCGTACCCCCTTGCCGATATCGAGGGAGGGTGAAAGGTTTCTATACCTAAATCTTTAGCCGACCTTTCCGTCCAATAGTTGGCCACCGCAAACATGTTTTCCGCCGTTAAACTAGGTGAAGCGAGATTGACAGCCGCAGGTGCTCTCATGCCTGCCTTGACGAGTACCTAGCATTCGTTGACAAGGAGGATTGCTTCATGGCTATCGCCCTAGTTTAGCGCCCAGGTGATCTCGTTGGGCAGAAGTCCACTGGTGGAGAAATAGTGTGGGGGTCCTACGCTCTTGGAAAAACTACAGGATTCGTCGTGTGTGACCTGTCTCCATAGTTTTCCAGACATCTATCTCCAGTCCGGTGATGGGGATTTCGAATAGCCACAAAGTGGATCAAGTCCGATGAACAGGCTTCGCCCGCGTGGTTTTACAATCGAAATCGGAATGTACACCTCAACCATTGTAAGATGGAAAATATGCAAGATCAACTCTTCTACTGGGCCGCCTATGGGATGTAGTAGCCGATGCGCGTACCCCACAAATCCTTCAGAAATATTGGCTGTGCAACGATCCTTTCACAACCACCACGCCGCCAGCACCTAGCGCTTAGCTGAACCAACCAGGCTACGTTATAAACGCCACTAATCCACTGCAGCGGCCACAGACGGACTCTAATATGCATCTGCGAAGTGACAAACGTCGAGGTCATGGCAGGATTCCGTGGAAAGGTTGTCCTGCGCGTGTGGAGGCAGTGACGATCATGCCAACGCTACTGCATCCTGTCTCCGCCAAGTCGAATGATTGTCAAGGTTCACTTCGGGGACCACCCCCCAACACATTCCATCTCTTGTCCACGATGAGACTGAGCCTGGCGGCTTTTGCGATATTTGGGGCATTCGACTGATCTGCACGTTGCGGGCGCTTGTAGCCTCATGTTCATCATGGTCTAACATGCGTCTGTATCCTTTTCCGCGCAAAATAAAGACTCTGCAGCACACGATCAGCCTTATGATGGGTAATATGCTTCGGTCCCAAGCGTCTGCTGCAGGAGCCTTTGGTAGAGCCTTCGATGTCTCTGCAAGAGGCGCAATGAGGCACTTCCGTTGTTTCCAGAAGTTCAAGCACAGGAGCTCATTGGTTCGTTGCTTCTTTGTTCTGACCGATGCAGGAGTATGGCCGTAAATAACGCGAAGAGATGTTTGCCCTAGATCCAATGTTATTTGTGAGTCTATCAGGTGGCCATGAAATAGCCGCTCCAATAATGAATCCGCATGGCTATCACTTGTAGATCCCAGGTGGAACCTAAGCCCTTGCTCCAACATGTGCACGAAGCGCGTCTGACTTTTCGCATCCAGTGACTTAAAGTGCGGCCCGAAATTCATCGGTAGCTTAAATGTCACGCACTCCGTTCTGCGGCTATGTGCCGAGTGTCCGACAGCAATCGATGCGTGTGCATGCGTCAGATTGGCGCGGTTAGGCTGTGGCGTCCTGCAGGTGTTGCGGAAGTACAAAATCCGCTTTCCGTATCGCATGATGCTTTGGCAGGTGTTTAGAGGTTGGTCGCAAGCAAATGCAAGTACTCCCACCCTGTACCTAGATCTATTGTCAATGTCTCCTTTAGGGGTTGAAGCTATTCTTATGTTAATAGCTATCCCAATCCTTCACGAGTGGTGTTAGTGGGGACTTGCAGACCACTTCTATATGCTTTGCAGCTAACGGCGTTTCTGTGCGCTATGTCCTATAGCAAGTGCCACATCCTAGGCTAAAGGTGAGGCCTAGATCTTTGTATGCTTGTCAATTTTGTGTTAAGATGCACAGCTAAGTAGTTATAGGAGAAGAGCAGGTCTTAACTATCTGCAGTCTTGACAGCTCACAGTATAGGTGGCTGTTTTGCAATATACTATAGTGAGGCACTGCCTCAGTCCCTAATAAAGCAGAGTGTTATCAAAAAATTGCTGACTATCTTTCTTGCACCTTTGTAGTATTAACTGCGTCCCTTTTAGCGGCGTTTCCTGATAGTAACCATGCAGTGGGTACTTACTCTAACTAAGTATTCAACAACTACACCACAATAACCTATAACTTACTATTCACTCTCTACAACAATATTTGCTATCTTTTTTAAGACTCTTATCATTTCATAACTTAAAGGGTCTCTAATTCGACCTCACTAGCTAGATATAAACCTATCTTTACGCAAATGCACTGAATATATTAGTAAGCCATAAAGACCTACTATTCTATACTAATCATACTCGCGCTTAACTAATTCTGGGAATTTCTTATATCACTGGCGAGCAGAAGCTTGGACTCTGCACTTCATCATGGTGATCGTGTGACTTAGCTACCACGCCTTGTCACGCTGCCACTTCCAACGTCCTCCATGCTCGCCGGAATGATAATTCCCACCTTCTCGTATTAGTTTGTTCCACTTCTCGTACCTAGCACCTGGGTCAGCTTACCCCCTACCCCACCGTGTAGAGCCAATGTCACCACCTTAACAATGTCTACCGCTACTTCCACGAGAGCTGCGGCGCTCACAAGAGTCCTGGGGCAGTCAGGTCGTCGTTACGTTGTCAAAAAGATCCGTCGAGACAAACCCGGCAATCAAAGACGTGCATATGTTGTAACGTAAGTAGCTCCGTATTGACCAATCTGCGAAACACGTACAAATAACGTTCACACCTACATCATCCGCAGATGTAGGAGTCAGAAATATGTTTCGAAAAGCGACGCGCCACACGACTTCAAGTACTTCAAAGACATGTTTGATGATCTTCGGAGCTCACCATTCATACTGGTGTTTGACGATGCCGCCCTTGAAGAATCCTTATTCGCGTAACGTTACAAATACTTTCAGGACCATCTTTTCTCTTTTGCCCACAGAGACATCCCAATGTCCCTAAAAATAGAATTTTTCGGGATGCGCTTCGTGGAACTGACACTTTACACGAGAAAGTAATTGTACATACCGATGTCAAGCCAAACAACATATTGATGGAGGGCAAGTATCTTGAGCAACTTGGCGACCTAACAGTCGAGAAGGTACGGGTAGCTGATATTGAAGACGCAGCCTATGTATCAGGAGACTGTAATCAAAGGAATACAAGTCAGTAACTTGATGTGACGAGGCCCGGAGGCGCACGTATTTGCTAACGTGCATACTCCATCAGATGTTCTCGTCTGGACTTGTAGTTAGTCTGGTATTATGCTCCTAAACCTTCTATTATCTAAATGTAAGATGCAGTGTATCAATGCCATGATGAAGCGAGACATATTAGCAGTGGATGAGAAAGAGATCCCAGAAGAGATTGCACTTTAGACATCGTTCTTGAGCGTCGACTCTCGTACTTCTCTGATCTAAAGAGTATACAGGCCTTGATCCAGTGTCTCGGCAACGGTCCTTGTGCTGAACTCATCGCTATGGTATCTACTGACTTTAATACGGATAATCCTCGACGGCCGTATGATATGTGGCGGAATCTCGATCCAACCTTCAAAGACCAGGTTGTACGAATGATGAATGTGGATCCGACGCGACGGCTCACAGCAAAGGAGGCATTGGCACACACATGGTTTGCGGATGTTCCTTGACAGAACTGTAAATCGATCGTCTACTGGCTCCACTAAGGATGCGTTCGTCACATGGTGAGCCTATGAGCCCAGGTCGGTGGTGCGGCCTCGAGCTGCTACAACATACAAGGAGCCCCCAGCTCGCCCACCAAGACATAACAGCTGTGGCCGAACACTCACTCTTCCGGCAAGATGAAATTTGTCGCATGGGTCTATGGAGTAGTCCACCAAGAGACTAGTCGCCACAGCTGTTGTGGTTTTACTTCTTACTTTGGCCAACCTTAGCTGCATACTCCAGACCCTCAACCACCTCCTGGGGTTGACTAAGAAAAGGCGAATGCGAGCCAACTGATTTGAAGGTCGGCGTATCCGCACCTAGCATTTGCGCCATTTGCTGCTGAACAGGTAGCGGAAGCGCTTTGTCTCCCTCGCAGAAGAAGTACATGGACAGAATATCATGCCACGGCTCGTAGGTGACCTCGTCGGTGAAGACGCGCGCTGATTGGTGCTTTAATTTCGCAATGGCTGTCTTCTGTGCCTCCTCATTGAGATCGTGATAGAAGACTACCTCGGGCGTAGCCGCGTACCCGTATTCACCCTAACCCTAATTTTTAGCCTTGCTATGTGGGAACCAAGGGAACTTATCTGGCTTATGTACTAACATCGAAATGCATCCAGGGTAAGAGTTGACCGCCGAGCATGACCTTGATAGTTGCTCCCTTAGGGACAACGAAAGCAGCGAGGTAAACAAAGATGATAACACCCCCTTTTTTACCCACGGCCTGCCGCTGCTTGTAGCCCAGGCCCTCGAGGGCATTCTGTCCGACCAGACCACCATATGAGTGCACCACCAGGACAATTTCCTTGCCATCATCAGACAATCTTTCTAAGGTGGAGCGCAGCGCTGCGGCATCATCTGCAAGGCCTTTGTTAGGAGGCTCCGCTCCCACGGAGGGGTACGCCACAGTCTCGGTTTCCCATCCGCGCTGGTGCAGTTGTTCGCGGGCGATGTCGAAGCAGTCAGGTGTGTGCCAGGCACCGGGAGCGAACACAATGATGGGCTTGGACATAGTGATTGTGATTTCAATATATAACTCAGGGATAACGCAACGAGTTTGACAGAAGATGGAGAGACTGTGAAGGTGCACAGAACAAGAGACAATACTTTATCAAATAGTGCGCGATACCACCTAGCGCACGGTTGTAATATTTAGGAAGGAATTCCGGGTGACGGTTCGGCATGTTAACCATGGGAGGCGTTCACTGGCGTGAGTTTAGTGAGACTAGCGTTGAGGGTAACTGGAAGCAGGCATACTTGTACTGTACCTCTTGCCGGTTTGAGCAACACGTGACTGGCTTGGCGTGGCGAGTCCATCATTCAACCAAAACACTACAGTAAGCTACTCTTCTAACTCTGGACCTCCAATCTATAACTTGCCTATGCAATTCTTCGTTATAGCATCTTATTCCCATAGTTTGCATTCTTACCCGTCTAATAATCTATTCTAACGAAAAAGAGTCAAGACCTTACTACCATGAAAAGGCAGTGCTTCGAAACCCTGATGTTATTCATCCAATCACAGCTGATGCGGTGAATATTCGGGCGCTACAAGGATACGATCCGACATGCCTAGACGACGTCCCAGTACCCCTCTGTCATGAGCACCAGTGAGCGCGCTCTGACGACCAATTTCTCAAGCAATTATTGGATCAGATGCTTCCCGGGGTACGATCCGACGCTCGAACACCCGCACACCTTGTAGATCCAATAGATCCCGAGCTCCCCCCGAATCCGGGATCTTGATCCTGACATCCAAAAGACGTCTAGATTAGAGCCTTGCCCAGCCTAGCTCAAGGGCCTGAAACCCGACCAGTTTCGACAACTTTGGACAATCATTTCCATTCTTCCTATGCTAAAGTACCGTGCATCAAAATGAAGAGAGTCAGCATGCTTGATAAATCCTCCATATCTACCCTGCATATGCACTTTCTGCCTGTGCATACCCATTTTGGACTCAAAAATCCATTTGAAAATTGGGGATACAGCGTTCACAATAGCAAAGGCGTGATTCAGGATGCGCATGCCCATGCTAGTAAGGGTGGTGGCACCACCGTTGGGCAGAAATCACTATAAAACGGGACAGCAACAGCAACAATCATCGTTAGACTAGAGAGTGCACTGTCCAAGTTTCGCAGGGTCTTCCTCGCAAATCGTTCCACTATGGTCAGGCATGCACTATATCGGTTCCTTTTCTGCCAAAGAAGCCCCCTTCCAGCGATCTTGGCTCACGTGTCGCCAACTTGGCGCTTGTTAATCTCACCTCTGAATACCTATTCAGTGATGCCATCCGATGATTTCGCCGCTTGCAATACGCCATACTGCAATGTTTGAAGGCATGGTTCAACGTCGAATCAACCAAGAAGGATCGGATCCTGCCCCCAATTTACGAGCCACCACCACCGCGCTGTTAGTTCTTGCATTTGTCTTTGTGGTGCTACGCTTCGCTGCTCGCTTTAAGCGCGGCCTGACCTATGGAGCAGACGACTGGATGATTGTGGTCTCACTAGTACGTGCCTCTGCATCTATAACCCTCTGCTTCAATCAGCTTACCATGTGCTCGATGTACAGCTTGTTTGCTTCGCTGCCGGAGGACTTAACTATGGGAGTAAGATCAATGATTGCCAAGGTCTGCTTGATTTTTCTTAACATTCCTCCAGTGATCCATTGGGGATTGGGAAGGCATGCTATCACTCTGCCTCCCGACAATATCACCACAGTGCTGAAGGTAAGACTTTCACACCTACATAATTGCACGAGGTGAAACTCTACTAACCGACACATCCGCAGCTCCTTGTTGCCTTCGAGTGTGTCTACTGCACTGGCGTAGGGCTGGTCAAGCTTGCAATACTCCTAATGTACATGCGCATTTTTCCGACGAAGAATTTTCGAATCGGCGCATACATCTTAGGATTCGTGACGATTGGATGGGTCATCGCTATCAACTTCGTCAGCATCTTCCAGTGCACTCCGATCGAGAAGGCCTGGTTGGGTCCCGCAATCGCCGGTACCTGCATCAATCTCAAGGCCTCATTTATTGGCAATGCCGTGCCCAATATCTTGACAGACGTTGCTATCCTGGCCATGCCTATCGCCCAGGTGTTGAAACTTCAAGTATCGACCGCCCAACGCGCATCTCTAATCTTCATGTTCCTGCTTGGAGGATTGTTAGTGCTTTTCCATCTGAAATCGACTGTTTCCATTACTGACTGCGATTCACAGTGTGCTTTTCGCTAGCATCTACCGCTTCACGACGATCATGCAATTCGATATAGCCGACACAACGGGAACACTGGCAGAGGCGTGCACCTGGTGCGTTGTGGAGGTCGCATGTGGCATCATCAGTGCATGTCTGCCCACGTTGCGTCCACTTATGCTCCTCGTTTCTTCGCAATTCAGCAGTACGCAGAACCGGTCTGGCAAGAGGTCGACTACGGGAGGGCGGTCGCACAACACGGAGCTCATTACAATTGGTGGGACAGGAAGCAAACGTAATCAGGACTTTAAGCGCCTCGGGGACGACTACGACGGTCAAGGAGGTGTCGTTGTTACACATACGCTTGGAGGTGGTGATGACGCGTCGTCCCTGAGTGGTGATGAGCGACCTCTAGCTGGCGCAACTTACCGACAGGAAGCGAGGCTTAGCTCCTCCAGAAAGTCTTTAGCGGAGCGTTGAGTTTTTGAATCAAGTTAGGCCAGTCATCTAATATCTACTAAATAATTTGAATACAGTACCTTGACATCTGGCGAGTTGGGCTGGTACCCCTACTTTCAGTGTCCATGACCGTATATGGAAGACGTTTGTCCCATCAGTACATACATACCGGTATATGATGGGTGCAAATGTGGGTGGGGAACGCGGGTTTGAAGTGTGTGCTCGGTTTGCGCGCTACCATCGTACCTGCTACTCCTCCCTTTTTGTGAGAATTTTGAGGAGCCGTGTGCTTGTGTTATAGTCTGTACTGGTAGCTGGGTTGGCTTTGTGGGAATGCTTGGGATGTGATTATGAGAAGGTATTGGTATGGTGAGATGAATTTTTTGTACGGGATTTCATGATGCGAACAGGACTGACGACAAACAAATCATCGGCGTAATAAACGCCCACGCATATGTACTTTACCTTCCAAGAATCTTGTCAACATAAGTACCGCACACGTGCACCATAATGAGGCAGAATGCTTCAAATAAAAATCGACAGTGAAGTCTCGAATTCGTCTATTCTAGGTATCGTAATGTGTTCTTCTATACCGCCACCGCACGTCTTTGAGCATTCAAATCAACCCCTGGCCCCTCCACCTTCCTTTCCTCTGCCGGCCGTGTCTCTATAACCCCTAAACCCACACCAGCTTTCCGCGCTTTGATGACACCACATAGACATCGCCCTACAGCCTCAAGGTCCCCAAGCAACGTGACGTGACCACGCTCACTAGCGACAACTCCACCTCTGACAACACTATAGCCCTCTGGCGCCATCGCTGCCCGTGCGAGAACTACACCGTCACCGCTTGCGAATGCGAGTTCGTCGTATACATCTGCACGCTTGATAACTTCTTTCGATTCGACCTTGGCGCCGTACACAGTCGGTGTAGATTTGCCGTAGATGAGTGAAATAGGCGGGTAGGCGTTTGACTCTGTATGCTCGGGCCTGTGTGCGAGTTCTTGTTTGAACGTTTTCGTCTCGGCGAGTACGCGTGCGAGGTATTCGACGGCTTTATCGTACGGTATGGTAACGTGTGTTGCGGGGGTTTGTTCGGTCGATGTTTCTGTTTGTGTTTGACCTTGTGACATCTGGGGCTCCATGCCTGCGGCAGATTCACCGACTTTGCTGACAGTGTTACGAGCGGTGTCTGCGATGCCTTTGGCGTCGCTGGTGGAGGACGGAGCTGTGTTGTTGTTGTTCATAGAGAAACTTTTTGAAAGACTGAAACTGCCTTTGCGGGGAATGGTGGGGAGTGCTTGCGACATCGCGTTCATTAGGCCACTGACGCTGAAGGTGTCTTTTGGTTGGTCAGGGCGCGGAAGAGGGGCGGCAATACAGGGAGACAATCGGTGTTCCTTCCATGTGTTGACATCAAAAAAGTCGACAGGGTATTCTTCCTTGGTGTTCTTGTTGAAGAAGCATTTTCCGTCAAGAGGGAGCAGGGCGTAGGAAGTTCGGATGCTGAAGTTTACTTGGGCGGTAAGTACACGAGAGGATAACATGACGTCGTCACCTTTGTGAAAGGGGCCGAGGATGTTGACGCAATGTTGCGGTACCCCAGCATACACGACGCCTGCTACTAGATCCGGTCGCTGGTTTATAGCGTGGCGCGTAATCAGACCACCTAAGGAGTGTGCAATCACCCATGCGCCACGTTTCTCGCGAGGTACACCGGGCTGGTTGCAAGGAAGTGATTCGAGGTACTGGATCATGCGACGGCTGAGAAAGTGAGGCGACAGCCGCCAATCATAGCCATAGTTATGGACTCGTAGTCTCCCAGCTCTTGCGTTATCGGACGCCTTTAGTCGTTTAAACAGACGTCTAGAGATGTCCACTGGCCCAATGTGGGTAAGCATGCCACTTGGATAGATTGTCTTCTCCATTCGTTCATCAGCATCAGCATCCAGCGGCACCTCCAAATCCACCTTCCGCAAATTTAACCCGACTTTGATAGGTACCCATAGCTGTCGGTTCGGGGGTTCTGCCGACCTCAGTATTGACCCTCGATAACCCCCGAGTACGACTACATCTCCCTCAAGTTCTTGTAGTGCTTTGGTGAAGAAAGGATGAGCTTCAGCCTCAGGAATGCCAGCGCTCGTTGAAGGACGCTTTCTTCGCACTGAGGTGTCCCGACTGGATGATGTCGATGCTGGGACGCTGGAAAGCAGGCCCACGCGATGTGTAGCGCCATCGTCGTGGTGTTTCGATCTTGGAGTGATACTGCCATTGCGAATCTTGAAAAGGTCCTCCCTGGTCCCAAAATTGAAATTAGGAAACGAAGGGCTGGGCAGCTTGAAGTTGGAGTCTTGCCAACTGTCTTTAATCGCCTTCATACGGCTGTTGACCTGCGAGTTGACGCTTTCGAAGCGACTGTCGTCACCCAAGGACGATGCAAGGGATCTTGTACGGTATAACATGAGCGAGCCTTCGGAGGTGGATCGACGTAGTCGGGGTGGACGTTCACGAGGTTCATCGGGCAAGGCAACGACTACGGTGTTGTTGCTATCATCATTAAACTCGCGCTGTGGTAACGGGGTAGTCCTGGGTTGTTGGTGACTGACGCTACCATCGACCACATGGTTGTCGCGTGGTAAAGTAGTGTGGCTGCCACCATCTTGCTGTGGGATGCTGCTCAGCACCGTCCCATTTGCGAAGGTATCGCGTCTCCGTCGCCCATCCGCAGTTGGGGCTGGGCGACCTCGTTCCGGCTCGAGCGAGAGCGCTGAGAAGCTAGGTAGAGAGAAGTGTAGGTCTTTATAGGATTTGGAGATGGAGGATGGCAGACTTGGCATATACTTTCGCATAGTCTCTGCCATGGAGCCGCCCGAGGAGGCGCGTCGCCGTCCGCCCTGCAGGTGATGTCTCAACACGGCGCGGTGGTCGCTGACCTTCTCGGTGAAGGTTTTGGGGCCGGCACGCCACGGTGAGGGAAGGCGCTCTCGTGTCTTTGTTTCGCGCATGGGAATGGCATTGCTTCTGTCGTGGGACCGACTTCTCCTGGTAGTCGCGTTCTTTCTCGCGTTTTCGGTGGTGGAGGTATGCGTATCGGGTCGTATCGAAGGACTTTGTCTCGTGTTCGTTTCTGGCACGACGTCTGGGGAGTGATCCCAGCTATCAAAGAGCCCACCACCATCGGTTTCATCCAATGCAGCGGCCTTTTCCGCAGCCGGCGTCTTAGCGGAGTTCAGACGCGTCTGCTGCTCGCCGATGCTGACACCAATGGCCGATTGAACGGTTTCCAGTTCCAGGTGCTGTTCCTCAGCTGTCTCGTCCTCGGAGGGTGTGAGGTCACCATCCGCAATAGACGCGAATTGTATTTCGGCGAGAGCATTTTGGCGGCGCGTGTGGGGTGTCGCCGAGGCCTTCGCTGTCTCCTCCATGTCAGCAACAGCTTTGGTGTATTCGTTGTCGGCATCGATGGCCGTCTGAAGCACATGTCATCTTCACGGCCAGCCCGCTGTGGCAGTGCCAGCTTCCCGCGCGCTGCCGAACGCAGCGACCGCCATGGGTCTCAGGACCAAGGCTAAATGGCTCATCTTGTTTCCTGATTTCCGGCCGGACGAGCCCTGACGGTGTGAGAGCAAGTCATGACGGTAAGCGCGATGCGTCGCATGGAGTCGTAATCGCCAGGCAAGGAATTCTGCCGCCGTCGGCGCGTCGTCGTTTCCTACAGCCACTGACGCCACACCCCATCGAATCGAGTGCTTAGCTAAGCAGCCTCCAAAGTCTTTCGTCCCGGCACAGCGCCACACCCACTACCAGCATCAACATCTTGCACCTGGGCTCGCAAGCGCAATCCTGGGATCGTCGTTGCCATGTAAGAAATCCATCATGTTGGCTTCCTTTCTTTTTTGTTCTTGGCGAGCTTCGTTCGAGAGTATTGGTGTACTGTATCTGATGCGCCATGCGGGCACTGGGTTGGTGGTTACTACGATTGAGCCGACAGCGAGAATGAATTTGATCCCCTCGGGCTTCTTGGAAATCTTGCCATAAATGCCAGCATAGAGTATCCAAATGCGGACCAGTGCTTCTGAGTTGTGTCTTTGCTGCCCGTAGCGTACACTCCAGGGCTGCCCTGCAGATCCGGCCCATTGTCACGTGCAACCCGAGCCCACTTCCAAGATTGATACCCTCGTGTCAACCCACTTTTAAAGGAATTCAACAACTCGATTTTCATGATGTTTATGAACGAGAGTGGTTCCGGCCTTGTTTTCGTCTGCATCGACTCAGCGTTGGCAACCGGCGCTCGATGGTTACCCTCGGCTGCGGGTCTCTGATCACCATGTCAGCCGATGTCCATCCGACCGTGTTGCCAAACGCTCGTCGGATTGCCTACTCCAGTTTTCGTGATCACCTTCCACCAATCGAGCCCAGTGTCTTGCGGGGCAACCCGGATCCACATGACGAATCAAGCGCAGGATATCACTCGCCTCGACTTCTGTTATAGCTGGACGGCCAATCAGAGACTGCAAGACTACGAAGTCTGTTACAGCAGACCCAGGCGCCTTACGACAGTCTGTAGTCATACTAATGCAATGTCCTGAAAAACCTCGCAATGTGGAGGCGGGTCGCGGATGAGCTGATCTGAAAGCGCTGCCTAGGTATATAATCTTTGACGTGCCATAACCGACCAGACTGCTCAGAAACTCGACACCACAGAAATCATCAAACCATCACCCACCGCCGCATTGAGTTGAGTTAAAGCCTATAGCTATTGGCCAGCCAAATACATCCATCATGTCTCAATTCCTCGATCTTCCGATTCCGCTTCCGGCGGCAACCCTCACACTGGGCCAACTCATCAGCGGTCCTCTTGACACAGACTCTGCCTCTCTAAAGTCCACACAAAGCTTCTCATCAAAAGAATCAAAACATAAAGACGCAAAAGAACGCACGATATTACAAACCACCATCGACAATCCCCTGCACGTCTTCGACACCCTCAGACAAGACAGCACCACAAGATCATTCCTCCGCAAATTAGCGTACCAAAACAACCCCGTCTACTTCGTCACCGGTCTCCAAACCCTCAATACACCAACCTCCAAACCAACAGCTGAAAACGCAACTCCTACGGCCCCAGAATACCGCTTGCCCGTGCGAAGAGTAGACTCGGCATCCAACCTCGATATAACCAGCAATTCTCCCGACAACCATGAAAGAAAATCCACCGAATCCATCGTCGCAGTCGAACTACGACAAGTAAAATGCCGCATCGGTGCTCCAAGTGAGCCACATTGCATCGCCGACGTTTGCTATGATTGGAGTTATTATAAACTGGATGATGAGGACATGCAGCTCTCAGTTGGTCTGGGCAAGGTTGTCAGAACGGAGGATATCTCTACAATTGAAGGAATGGGGAATAGAGAGGGAAGAAACGAGGAGAAAGACTGGCGGAGAGGAGCTTCTGGTAAAGTGGAAGGGTTGGGAGGTTTTTGAGATGAGGTATTATCATGTGAATGATGAGTTTATGTCAAGTGTGTCACGTAGGCAACGATACAAGAACAAAAGACTGCGGAGTCTGGAAACACATATAGATATGGCGCGCCAAGTATCGATTATCATGCTACTGTGGACACACCATAAAGCGAAATACTCTCTGACTACACTAAGAATTTGAATCTTGAGACATATCTGGTGGCATGTTGTCTTGGAATGAAGAGGATATTCTGCAGCCCTGCGTATCATCGCGCCACCGTCTCACTCCTTGTCCTCGTCCAAGACTAATATCTCAGTCTCGAATGCCTCCACATAACGTTTCTCGGCTGCTTTCCGATTTTCCGCTGCTGTGCGACCATTGAAATATCTCTCCTCTCGTTCCAAAGCATCAAGCAGTGAAGGTTGCGCAAGGCGCTTGAACTCTGTTAGATCCCGGATTTCAAAGTTCTGGCACGTCAACTTGGACCTCTGCTTGGCGTTGTTCACTTCTAACGTTCGCACCATCTCAGTGAGCGAGTCGATCTCACATTGCTTTGCATCCAGTAGTTGATCGCGGTCCTCCAATTTTACCCGGAGCGTATCGGTTCGTGCTGTTAGGGGTGCAAGGTGTTCCCCAGCAGGCGGAGGGGTAGGGAAGTGTATTCCCTGCAACGTCATGTCGGTGGAATTACTTGATAGCATCTGGACGATAGGTAAGTATTACATGACATGACAGGAGACTCTATATAACCTACGGTTTTCCGCTTTTTGTGGTTCGCCGTGGCGACAGGCGCAATTCTTTCATCAACGATACCGAAGACCCGACTATCGTTATCACCGCTAAGTGAGGATCTTGACAAAGGGCTCAGTAGAGGCCTGTCTGAATCAACAGACTTCATACGGGAGGTCTGCGGAACTTGGATGGCGGCTTTTGCTTCAATTTGTGAAGTGATCGTCCGCTCGAGTTGTTTAGCTTGCACCTTTCGAGATGCAGTGAGATCCATAACATCGATGTAGCCGGCGCTGATCAACGCAATCCTCACGCAAACTGAGATATTATTTCTCCAAAGAGCTTGTGCATCGTAATTTTTGCCTGCTACTTCATCGGTGGAGGGTTCCAACAGCGTGAATGGCAAGTGGAGCTCAGAGCTTGCTTCCACACCTACCAAGGACGAAGAGTAGACTTTGTTGTCACGGTAAAAGAACCGAACGTATGAGCATTTCGAGTTGGATGTGCGTTCCTTCACTTTGGCCCATATTTCAGAGGCTTCACCGCGAGGAGTGTACTGTCCGATTGTGTTGCCAACAAAGACCTTGCCAGGATAGTAATTCGCGGAGTTCCATGTACTATCTTCCACACGAAACGAGTAATCTCTCAGGAGAGCTTTGTTCAGGGCTGCAATATGTGGAACGTAATTACGTCTGTAGCCCTTCTGCAAGATAGCTTGGGAGTCATTGGGCACTTCGTCGGCCGCCTCGCGATCAGGCGAGAGGTTGGACTCGTCGTCAATATCATCGTCTGTGTAGACCGATCTCTCCATTTCAGCATCGAAGTTTTGAGTTCGACAGGATGGAGTCCCTGATTCCATCGGGAGATAAGCTGAAGGCGTCGTTGGATCTCGAAAAGTGTTGAGATTGTATCTGACGGCAGCGACCAAAGTCCGCACTCGCGACATTATGCCATGTACCGGGCCATCGAACGTGTCTCATTTCAGCAAATAAAGCTTCAAAACGATAATGACCCTCTCAATATATGCTGGGGAGCCAACAGGACAGATCTTTCCATCGCAGAGGAGGAGACACCAGGGCTGCCATGTTATGTTCGCTAAGTCCCCCTTAGGCAGCGAATATTTTCCACTCCAAAAGTCGCATCGCACCCCACTGTGGATCTTGTACAGGTAGGCCCAGATGGGCGTTGGAGGTTCCCTAGCATGGCCCACGAGACCCTCCTCAGGGTAGAGTGGTGCGCTTTGCCGAACGCCATTTTCTGTCGCAACTGCCTTGATCTTGGGCCACTGCTCTCTCGGAATTGCGTCGAAAAGCGGCGTTATCTGTCCGCCGTACAGTGATTGATTTTCGCGTATTTTGGCCGTGTTGATCTGCACCATGTCGCCGGGATATGCATTGTGAAAGAGGCTGCTCATGATGCAAATGACGTTGTCGTTTCGATGCCCTAATTGTATCAAGTGACAATGTTAGCAGTGACCAATATCTCGCAAGCCGAATCCTTACAATTCGAAAGTACACCTCTGTGCTACCGCTGGAAGTGCGCCCAGGAGATCTACCGACTATATCACCGCGCCGAAACAATTGTGTTTGCTTCGTCTCACTAGGATTGATGCGGTAAAACGACATACAGTTGCTTCAACATGAAAAATTAGCTTGGGAATATGGTATGCCTTTGCGAAAAGTATACCGTTCGTGCTTCACACGAGCGCAAATCGTGGGCCACGCCGGGGTACCTGTGATTTCTAACACAACACCGCCTTCTGAGGCCCATAGCAGCGTTCCAATAGACTAGGCAGCGCAAACTGCCTGGTCGCATTTGCCTTACGGAACCTGGCATGGCAATGAGACTGGATCTTGCTGCGTGAGGGTCTGGGGTGTAAGGACAAACACAACGTGTAGAGTGAGCACAGACTTAGGTAGCATGCCATGCTAACACAGATTAGTCAATATGGGTGTTACAACATGTAGGTGGCATCCGTTTGACAATGATCTTTCTTTAGCGATCACATATTGGGCAAATTTGACGCCATATTATCGAAATATGTCGTCAATCTCAGGTCGCCTCCTTCGTCTCAATCGTTTCTTGTCTACCTATGGTGTCGCCTGGACGCTCCGACAATCGCTGATAGCCGTGCGTTAACCTACAATCGAAAAATGTTCACGGCAGGCTGGATATAGCTACGAAAACAGTATGCCACGAAGGTAAGTATCAGCCCGTAATGGCAAAGCTCAGTAAATGTACCGGACTGATACCTGCAACCTGCATGCGCATTCATGAAGTGGGTAAGCCGATCCTGGTAGCACCCAGTACACCCAGGGTATGCGAGAACAAAGATGCAAGTGACACTGCATGTATGTATTGTGGAAGCTCAAGCTTCGTTTAACGTTGTGTCCAAGATGTGAAACAAATCAACAGTCATTTGCTTCATTACAATGTATTCATCGAGTATGACACATTTGCAGCCGTTGCCTGAATCAATCAAACTACTCCAGAATGGCGGATAATCGAAAATCCGGACTGCTTAGCACTATTTAAATGCCAGGAGGTGATGAGAATAAGTTACAGTTCAACCTCGAAACTCCATCCGTGATACATGGGTTATGATGGTCATTGCAATATACAACGAATACAATTTTTGTAAATTCATCTTCTATCACAAGCAGCTATATCTCGTTATGCCCACATTCTCTGATCCGCACTCGCGCCGGTTAATTCTCCTTTCGTGGCTCAACTGACGCGGGAAGGACTACTTGGCCAATACGTTCGAATTCCCCAACTGCAGCATGCTCCTCCTGAGATCCTCATATGCTGAAGTGAGGTTTCTGCCTCCTCTTTTGCTGATGCTTCTGCCTGATTCGATTTTCCTACCGCCTCATTCGCTGCTACCAGCTCCCGATTGGTCGTGGCGATTTCCTCCTCAAGTGTCAACACACTCTCCTTCAGGCTTGTGATCAGATCCCGCTGGGTTACAAATTTAATGTTGTATGGCTGGATGCGTGAAGGTGTTTTTGGTATCGCGCTTGTTGCTCGATTCGACACCTGGTCAGCAAGTCAGCAGGTGTCTGATGGATGAGAATGGCATTTGCTCACAATACCAGTCTCATCCAAACCTGTCCAGTTCATAGGAGTAATGCGACATCTGCGAGCCTGGCGCAAGCCCGATGTCTCCAGCTCGACGGTTCTCAGCAATGACACCTGCGATCTGTTTTGATCGATACCAGTTGTGTGATCTAGTGGACCCGAGCTTTTGAGTAATATTATTAGAATCCAGCAGAGCAGCACGAACACAGATATGCATAATCGTCACTGGTACGAATCCGTAGTTTTTGTCGACCCCTTCCGAGACACGTATACGTCTGCAAGACTACCTAGTATCAATCGGCTTCTTTTGTGATCCCGAAAGGTACGGACGGATAGCATGAATGTGCACGGCAGCTATGAGACGTTTAAATAGCAGACAGTAGAGTGGATGTGCGGCAAAGGATTTTAGCAAGCATGATAACATGCACACCACTCGCGTATACCAACTATATTGTGTTTGCTGCACAGGCATGCACACGGTGTATACGCAACAATGCAAGTTCCCATCTTGCTTGGTGCCTAGCCGCTAGGCCTGAGCTGTACACGTATATGCAATTCCCTGAGTTCAACTGCATTTGAGAGGTAATCATGAACTGCATAAAATTAGCTAGATCAGCATACAGTAATTCGTACCGCGTACTCTTGTCCTTTTTTTCTTACTTGCCGCTTCACAGTAAAGCTGTGTTACATGGATTCGTCTCTTGCCTGCATCCAACCTTACTGGTAGAGGCCAGCTGAGTGTTAGACTGGTCAAGATGGGACTTGCGGAGGGAGTGTCGTGCAGGATTTGTCAGACGATGGATCTTGTATAAGCTAGGCATTTGTGGCCGTGTTGATAACCTACCATTAGAGCAATTATATATGAGACTAAGAGCTTAGGCAGTATAATTGAGAATGAGATATCAAAGCGTCTTTGTGATGTAAGTTAGCTAGCGATAGGTTTCACGGTGATAGTTTGGAGGGCCTGTGTATTCAAATCGATACCAGCATTTAAAGTCTGACAATTGATCGCAAATTATTACAATGAATCAAATAAAATGTCATCCGTCCTAGTTCCGAAGAAAGTTGTGATAGGCTGTGCGGTTGTCATCGGAAGCAAAACAGATTCGTGCAGCAGAACGTGCGCAATTCGTATGTAACATTTGCTACAAGCAACTGTATGACCTCGAAGAACTGCGTAAATTGTCTTAATATTGCATCTTGGTTGTCTTTACTAAACACGCCTTACACTATCAGCAAACATCATGAAATAAGCCATTGAAAATTATCAGAGAATGTCAAACTATTTACTGAGAAAAGAGCGATTGTGTTTCTGGAACCGTCTCCAGACAGGATAATCGTCTTGTTCATGTCAAAGAAGTTCAGTCGAGATGTTAGTGGCGCTGAGAAGTCCCGAACATGTATTCGGAACCAAACCAGCAATTGAATATATGTGTCCGCCTCATGGCCGCATCTGCAAATCTTCTTTTCTCCTATTAACCGAGTGGCATTCTCCAGGAGTGCTGGATTGCTGAAGAACGGGAAGACATTAACGTTACACGGACAGCCAGGCCAATGGAAACAGTCCCATGTGAGGCGATTACCTAATTGGGTGCTGATGACTGGACTTGAAACTGGATGTCGTGTGAGCAAGCAGTGGGTGAGCCTTGAAGGACCCATTTTTAAAGTATGCCTTATTGTGTTAAGAACAAGTGCCCGGAGAGTGAATGTGTCCGTCATGGTGGTGTTTGATTCGGTAGTGCTTTGGTCGGAGCTCTTAGCCGAGAGTGGGTCTTCCTACTGCAACTCCCTTGACAAAATTAGGCTGTCATGAACGTCAAGTGTCTTCGCGATCGATTGCTTAACTCCGCCACGGGCGTACAACTTCTACCAAATGTCGCAAGACTTGGGACAGCCCTACTCAAACAGTGGTATGGCCTCTCCACTGTTGCACTTAACCTTCGATTTGACGTTTCTGCGCTAGGGCTTAACTTTACACCCACCACCCATCACGACACGTACCCATACATCGACCCCACGAGGTCGGACCTGGGTGGCAAATATGTCTTCATTACTGGTGCTTCAAAAGGTGTAGGGAAAGTCATAGCGCTGAGCTACGCAAAGGCTGGAGCGGCTGGAATCGCACTAGGTGCTCGTTCTCCTTTGGGGCCGGTCGTAGACGAGATTATTGAAGCAGCCAGGTCAGCCGGTAGGGAAGAGCCGCGCGTTGTCACCCTTCGGCTTGATGTGACAGACCGCCAAAGCGTGGAATCGGCAGCAAGAGATGTGTCCGAAATCTTCGATGGCCGGTTAGATGTCTTGATCAACAATGCGGGATACCTTTCGCGATTTGCCAGTATTCCAAACACTGATCCAGACGACTGGTGGCGCGACTGGGAAGTCAATGTCAAAGGTGTCTACCTGGTGACACGATCATTCTGGCCGCTACTACTGAAGTCTAACCTGAGAATCATCATCAATGTTACCTCGAGAGATGCTCTCACGAATCCGACTCATGGTACCGCATACGGCGGGGCGAAACTTGCCGGCATGCGTTTCACTGAACACATCAACCAAGACCATGGAGTAGGAAAGGACAATATGCTTGTGATTGCTGTGCATCCTGGTGCTATCAAGACAGAACTCGCACTAGGTCTACCAGATGACTACCATGAAATCCTGAATGACGAGCCTGCCCTTGCTGGGGATACTTTAGTGTGGCTGACGAGGGGACGCAGAGAATGGCTAGGTGGAAGGTACATCAGCGCAAACTGGGACATGGAACAGTTGAGTGAGAGAAGAGAAGTGATTGTGAACGGAGATTTACTTAAAATCAGACTGTCAGTCAACGCCTTTCCAGCGTCTTGATATTGATCTAAAGATCCTCGTTTGGAATCTTGTTGTGGCGGAGACATGTAATGGTGGAGGTGGCTTGCATAGCTGCAGCAAAACGGATGGCTAGCAAAAGCAATTATAATCTTACCATTTTGAAACAGAAATACCCCTCGTCTGTTGTTCTAACTGATTTGTGCTATGCTTCGTCTTCCGCGTACTATGAGAGCAACCGCTGTGACCGCCACACGCTAATCCTTACGTAGTCTAGCTCGGCGCTGTCAGCACATTCTCATGCGAGCAAGGCAGCAATCGTACACATATACCTTCGCAGATACATTGAGCTCCGCAACTCATAAGATCATCATTACCTCATCTTTTGCGCGTGCTGCGATAGGTGAACGTCAACCGGGACTGTAGCAGCTGCAATACATCTTTTCCGTTGGCCGCAATACTGCTATTTTCCTCAGAACAGCTACATCTGCCTCTGGTTGAACCTCATCGTAGCATCAATGATTCCCGTTACACAGAAGGCTTCTAATGTATGCGCATACTGTCGGGTAAGGAAGCAGAGATGTGATCGGACATTACCAAGATGTCAGAGATGTGCTGCGTAAGGAGTTTATCCATGGCTGCGATTCGTATACTCACGCGCAGCTAGGAAGGACCGGCATTGCGACTATACCCCTTACAAAGAGCCCATGCGGCAAGATTACCGTGAGCCTGAGCCATTGATACTGCACTCTGATATTTGTTTTCACACGGAAGTCTCGCAACGAGGCGCCACCGAGTTGCTACACACCGTAATAGCATGCAAAGAAGGGCCACTCATTTCTACCGCCAACCCAAAACTCTCCGCACTTGTTTACGAGATCCTAGACCATGCTGATGTCGATATGGCGGTTGTTTTGGAAGAATTTGGACCCTGCATTTCACAGTGGTGTCCAATCATCCCGGAGAACTTACTTGCACGTTGTGCAAGTGATCTGGCCATGCAAACTCCACGTCCTGAGAGGGTGAACTACCCACTACTGCTCTTGTGCCTGTGGCTAGTCACGAGACGCACTTGCTCGAATCCTGATCACGTTGAGAAGTGTGAGCTGTACCGCACCTTAAAGTTGTTACTTGCTCTCTTGCAGAGCCGGGCAGATATTGAGCTGGGAGGCGTGCAAGTTGGCATGTTGATATCCGTATACGAGGTTGGTCATGGGATGCAAAAACAAGCAGTACAGACCATTGCGAGCTGTGCAGCACTCCTCAAGATTCTCGATCTAGAAGCAAGAAAGCAGAATGCCGAAGAGGCCATCGCGCTGATAGAGTGGCTGCAGGTGAGTATGCTTATGCTGGATCGGTAAGTCGTGTTCCCGAACTGAGGGAGTAGCCAATTAAATCATGACAGTCTCATCCCACTTTCGATGTTATCTGATTCAGTCCCTCTCGTTTTGCGATCTACAGACCCCACCAGCAAAGCTGTTGCCAACCGGCTGATGCCAGGAGTACCGCCCCCATCGCATCAGCAGACCCCAACATCGCCGCGCAAAATTCATATACGAGCCGCTGTCGCATTGGCAGCTGGTCCTGCACTCGAGTACATATATGCCCGCCAACACGGACTTGAACCCGAGCAGACCTACGACCAGGTTGACGACGTCATCGCAGAGTGTATTAAGGTCCTGGTCGACAAGCCGCAACCGCATACATGGCTACACTGTGATGCGATAGCTATGGCATTCTCCTCTCACATTCTCCTGCAACAAGCACAAATGACGCATCTCTCTGCGAATATGGTACACTTCACTGTCCCCGGACCGGATTACACGAAGGCCCACCTTGCACTGAAATACTCGCGTCGCATGGCATGGGATATGGTACGCACCGCCATCCAAAAGATACAGTTCGAGGCTGAGATCCCACACCTACCATTCGCTGGATTGTGTTGTGTCCTTCGTGCAGGAGTAGCTGTTATAGAGACAGCTGAGTTTATGGCCGAAGAAGTAACAGAACCTGAAGAAATTGGTGAATTCCTGAAGATATTGGACTGGTTCAGCGTGCGATGGAGCATCGGCCGAGAATACATTCGGAGAGTCGAAGAGATGCTTCATCACGGCTGAATTTGCCTGTACGCGCATTGGACCATTGCGAATTACATTACATTACATTCGTGATCTATGCAGCTAAAAATTCAAGTAAAAGAACTATTGCTCATTACTTCAGCGCCAGGATGCGCTCAACAGCCCTCTCCGCTGCGATCATAACACCCATCACAGGGTTTGTTGTGAGCGGCTGAACAATACTCGAATCAACCACAAAAAGATTGCTCATACCAATGACCTTGGTGTCAGCATCCACGCATGACTCGAGCCGGCAACTGCTACTCCAATGGCTTACCATGCCCATGGTATAGTCGCTTGGTGTACTTATCCACGCTGTCAATTGCTCAAGAGTCGAAGTTCTCGCAATGTTGACCGGGTTAAGGTGTGAGGGCAGGGCTTTGAAGATGTTGTAGATGAAAGTGCCCACTGCCGAAGCGTCGAGCTTGTTGGAGTAGAAGTCGATGGCCGGTGAAGCGGTACCATTAACGTCTAGCTCCACGCGACCGAACGAATGGAGCCCAGATGTGCCATAAACGTTAAGCGTGATGGTTCCGTTCTCCTTGTAATCCCTGAAGCCTGAGGAGTCAATGGTACCTTGACATCCTACGAGATCGTCTCCTTGTTGGATGAAGTCCCAGAATGCGCTTGTCTGTGACGCAAACGTGTATGGCCCGGAGCGGGATTCGAGGTAGAGTTCGCGAGCTCCTGGTGGTGGGTCAGAGTAGTTGTACTCGAATGAGGAAATCGAGTCGGACTTGAGCTCTATAAACGTATTTGGGTTGTCGAAAAGCTTATCACCAACCGCAGTGTTGTTGATCCAATCTGGCGAAGGTACAGTGAGCAGGCCATTTGTCGAGAGGTTCGTCAAGATCTCAGGGTCGCCAATGCCGGACCACATCAAGAGTTGAGGGCTAAGCAGTGCTCCGCCTGAAAGGATGACTCGTCCGCCTTCCTTGACGCAAATATCATTGGTGCTGTCCGCACCGGCAGACTTTGTCTGGACACCAGTCGCAGTCTCTCCATTACGTATGACACGTACGACCTTGGTCCCAGTTTGAAAGGCGAAGTTTGACCGTTGAAGAGCAGACTGGAGGTACGTCTTGACTGGTCCACTCCTCTGGCCGCCTTCGTAGTTCCAGATTGGGTGACCGAAAACCTTGCTCTTGCTGTGCTTCTCAGGTCCGTCGTTCAAGCCAACATCTGCATACCCTGCGCCGTCTACCAACCATTGCTTCGCTCCCTCGTAGCCACTCTGGAGATACCTTTTTCCATCCTGTGAGGGATTGTCTGTGCTAGGCTGAGTCGTTCGGACCTTTTCGATTGCACTTTGCATGTCGTCATTCTTCCAGCCGGCGGGGAAGTATCGGTCCCAGTCGCTCGCAGGTGGTTGGAAGAACAAGCCTGCGTTGATCGCCGTGTTACCACCCACAGTGCAACCCTGGAAAGATTTGACAATATCCGGCGCACACGTCAAATCACCATCTGACGTCGAGAAAATGGACTTGAAGAGACCTGGAACATCTACGCGGCTGAGGTCTGTCTCGTTAAGCCAGTCTGGCCGAGCTCGTCCGCCGGTGACGTAGTAGGACGGTCCGCCTTGCTCCAATAGTAGAGTCTTCTTTCCAGCTTCGCTCATACGATCAGATACTACGATACCTGCCGGTCCAGAACCTACAGTTGGATTAGCGATGTCAATGAGAATGCACCTTGCATCGAACATCCTTACCAACGACAATGACATCCCATTCACCGCCATTGCATGATGACGTGGATGCACTTCCAATTGCGAGAGCAACTGATAGCAGCGCTACCCGGGATTGTGACACCTTCATAACGTTTCAAGGGTAGAAGTACCGGTTGTTGAAGTTGAGCTGGTGTATGTAGTGATGGCAACTTAGGGTCCGTCATTGCTATATATCGCCAGTCAGCATTTCCCCGTCTCTCCGAGCTGACGCTTGTGATGCACCAAACGATCCTGTGTAACGGACCGTGTCCAAACTCCGGGACCGACACCACCGACACGAGAGTTATGACGGCAAATGTGGCGATGTACGAGCACCTTTACCACAAGTCAGCCAAACCACGTCGCTCGTTTGTGGCAAGGGCCACGCTATATCGAGAACGTTGAAAGCTTTGCTTGATCTGAACGAATCACAGCGTTTGGAATTCTTGAAGTTGCTATTTTGCGACACGAAGCTATACTTGCCTCCGGCGCCGTCAAAAGGCCCGCGCAGTGCGGGAATCCGTCCGCGAACACTGAGGCCGGGTAACCAGCCATTTTAATTATTTGCGATGGCAGGTCTGAGCACAGCGCGATCTGGATTCGATTTCGCGAGTAATGTCAATGGTACAGCGCTGCTTTGGGTACTTAAGGCGTTCAAATGCAGTGCTGACTTTACGGGACTTCGCTGTGCTCTGCAAGACGGAGTAGAGCGGGACAGCCGGCGCACTACTGATGCTGTTTCAGTTTGATCTTGTTCGACAAGATTTTGTCAACAACCTCGTCAGCGTGTTCATGTACGCTCCGCTTGCAAGCTTGATAACAAAATCTTCATTGTACAAGTGCACATCATGCACACAGCGCTATACTCTCAAGCTTCCTAGTCGTACGATGATAGAGTTAAGGACGAATTCAGCTAGATTAGCGCTTGTAGGACTTGTACTGAGTGTACACTAATGTACTATAGATTAAGTCTAACTTGCTTGCGCTTATGCTACAAATCACATGTCAGGTCTGTTGCAGACTTACTCTCAGGTGTCATGTTACGCGCCGAATATGATGTTACCGTACGGGAGGTCAAGTCACATGACTAACCTGAATTAATAGATTACCTTGCCTGTTTACACACAATATTATATATATTCATAGTACTAGATACCTAATTTAGACTAGGAGTGGTAGAAGTATTATTCTATAGTTAAATTTAGTACTAGAGCCTATATTTGTCACGACTCAGGCGTTAAGGTATCCGAAAGGGGTCTGACTCTGCTCAAAGGTATACGGGAGTACGCGCAGGGTTAAACAGCAGGATAGTCTTATGCCTATAGGTCTTGTATAAAAGGACAAGAAAAACTTGCCCTCCTCTAGAGGAAAGAAGGAGACTCTATATACGCTAGGTCACCTAGGTAGAGGCCTTTTAGAGACTACTAAGAATACTTCTTACGCTTATCCTTTAATCACTACTACGTGGCCCTCTAGTACAGGAGCTAGCTTTCTAAGCGGATTCTAAATAGGCTCTGGTTAGGGTCTGGTAGGAGTAGTTCTAGGAATTGGCCTAAAGTCTAACCTTCTTGTACTGTGGGGGTAACGGTGCGAGATGTACTTACCATCTATCAGCCAAGTGAGCAGCATCTTGGGACCCCCCCCCCCCGGAGTCCTTCAGTTCGCAGTGTCTCCAAGCGTCAGCAGTCCAAAGTGGATGACCGTAATGTAGGAAACTGCGCAAGCCCACGCGAAAGCCTTGAGTTCTGGACGATTCTGTAACATAGAAACAAAAGAACCTTAGTTATCACCCATAAATACAATACACGTTTTGCTCGTGCGACAATCACCAAGAACAACTCAGTCTCCTAGAAAGTCGCGAAAATGCACTGCATGATGTGACAGAAAGCCGCCCATATAATCCATTTCCTAGAAGCAAACATTCAGAAGCAGAGAAAAATAATGGTACACTTCGTCGGTCGTGCTCAAATTCACAAACCAGTGGTATCACAAGTGATCATAGCACAGCTTAAGCGGCAAGCTGAGACGGTCACGCCTCCACGTCCTGAGGAGTATCGGCAGGAGAAGGCGCTTGAAGTTTATCAGAGCTGGAAGGAAAATATCAGAAAGTGCTAAATTGAAGACGATTAAAGAAATTTAGGAACGCTTTCTTAGGAGACATGCACAGAGAGATCTTTAATAGTAAGGACAGAATCCTAGTAGGACATTTCTGAGTCTGCTTTGCAGCGACACAACTTAGATAGTATAAATATCAATTACTTGTACTTTTGTAGCTTTGCATACATTTAGCAACTCAATTTGGAATCTTTTGTTTGTTATAGTTCCATGCGTGCCTGTTGCTGAAAGGCGCATATATTACGCGCGGTGTTTGCCCTAGTTTGCCACATCATGTAGGGTAAACCCCACCTAAGCCATCACGATAGTTAATGCGTACATGCACAGTTTTAACAACAATTCAGCGTAGAAGGTGTATTCATTAGACATACTCTAAGGTAGACTTTCATAGGTAGGGAATTCATTTGGCATGCGTATCGTGTCCTTTTCTTCTACCTTATTCTATTTATCATCCTTTATCTCTATGCTGATCAAAAACAACCTCGCGTCTAGAATTTACCCGCCAGGCAAAATAATGGCTTAGTGTAAATCCCTCCCTGAGCCGAATAAAAACTCAAGCTAACTACTAGGTGGGTGTCAATGGCGTACCCTTCCTCATTCTCAGCGCTGAGATACATAATTACACGCTCAGCCCGCAAACTGTATGCCCGATAACAAAATCTAGTAGAACGTGCGAAACATGCACATCATACCCCTCTGGAGAACCAAATCCCCAAACTGTAAATATTTTCAAGTTCAACGCGCCTAGTCTTGACTTCATCAGTTCCAATCTGTTATCTCATCCTTATGAGTTCACGCGTCAGGGCCTCTAACATTCTTAAGATAAAACACATCATGCTATAATTATAAATCAGAGTGGGGATAGGTGTTTTTGTCTAAACTAGTGGGGAAGATCAGCCACGATACAGGCAACTTGAGTTGAGAAAACCATTCATGATGCCTCTGTCCTCCTTGGGACCAACTAAACTACGCTACGAGATCAGACTTCTCGCTAGACTGCAGGACCTGCTAGCATGATACAAGCGTCAGTCATTCCCGATTGAAACACTTAATTGCACCGTGCCATTCACACTAGCTTATAGATACAAGCCGTAACATCTCAAAATGCCAAATGTCCCTTATTCATCACCGAGATTAACATCGCGCACTTAAGCCATGGAGACTGTGTTACAACAGGACTAACTAGGATGTGGTATTCTTATGCAATAGTAACTGCGTACCATGCTAGTACAGAGTGTGGTGAAAGACTACCAATGGATTTTCGGTGTTCGATACTAACAATTTAAAACTTCCGTGTATCTAAATAGCTAAGGGTCCACGCTTAATATCTTGTGTAAGTTGCGATGTCTATTGTTGATTGTCAGGCGATTTATTTCTTCTACATTGAGACGAGATGACTATTGTTAAAGGAGATAGTGATATCAGTACGTAAGGATCGTACGAATGTTGTTTAGGCAAATATCTAACGCGATTAGACTGTCAGCCAGAGGACTTTAGGAAGCGACAGCGTTAGTGATTAGGGCTTTCTAATTGGTATGTATGGGGGCCATTAGGTCTACAACGAGGTTTACAATCACAATTCTTGTTCTAATAGTGTACTATAAGGTTTACCACATAATTCATGGGATGGATAACACTCTCTTGGATGATCACGGCTACTACGTTGGAAGTATGAAACAGGGTATAAACTTGAGAATAACTCCAGGACCTTGCTGAATACCTACAGACCTCACTCCTCCAAACTCAGCAGAATTCCACACCACGTAGACGCTCAGCAACATCCTATTGTTGGTCTAATGTAGTCACACTTCTAGTATCGTATTACGCCATCTTGTCATGGACATGACGCTTAATTCATTGTGTTTCTTCACGAGTGTCGATGTCTAGCCAGCGATGGGTCTAGAGAATAGTCGTAGGTTGTAGACCGGAGAACACCTTGTATAGTCATGCTTAATATGGTGGGACCATGCTAGTTTCTTGCGGATTATGATGGTGGGTCTATTCACTAATTCTCTTCTCCTTCACAAGATATACTCGAATACTACTCGTCCTCCGATCTGGCAGCGTTCCTTGCCTCGTGTTTCGCCATATCGTTTTCTACATCCAGCTAGAGATGGGCCTAGAGAGCCTCGTTGTCCGCCTCTAGGGCTTGCACCAAGGCATCTCCGACCCATCTCTCCGGTGTCGGCTCGATCGCAACTTCGTTTGTCCTTGAAACTGCATCGAAATGTGGGAAGAACGGGTGTTCTTCATCATAGTCGGCGTCCGAGCCCGTAGAGGCGGAATAGTCATCGTAGTGGTGATGGTCTTCGTGGCCAACTTGATCATCCTCAGGATCGTCGAGCTCGGCATACCTCTTGGCCATAATATCGTGCATGGCTCTGCGATCCACCCGAGGTGCCTTCGAAGAACGAAATTTCACCCCCGAAGACATTTCATCCCCAGCAATCTGCTCTCCATCGTCCCATAGGTCCGTCTCATCAGTCTCATCGAGAAAGCTCGTATGCTGAGCACGCCACTTCTCCTCCTTCTCCTTGGTGAGCTGGAGCTTCTTGCGAGCAGAAGCAGAGGCTTTCTTCGACTTGTGCTGGACCGGAAAATCAGACTGAAGCGTCCTCGACTCGCGATTCGCCCGACAGAGCCACTCGGCACTCCACTCTTGACCGAGCTGCTCGATAACCACGGGTACATCAGTCTGCGTTAAGAGCCTAGTCCTACCCTCACGAACAGGCAAACCCTGTGAATTTGTCTCGGCGATTTTCTGGAGCCTGACGGCCTCGTTGGCGCAACGGTCTGCAATCTTGTTTCCTTTGCTTTTGTTGTGCCCTTTCACCCATACTAATTCGACAACAACGCCCTTTGAGTCCAGCCACTCTGTGCGCTGGTACAAGGCCTCGAGAGCGGTTTTAGCAGCGATGAGCGGACCCAGGATAGTACACTCGTGCCTCTCGAGCGATTCGAGCACGGCCAGAGCATCGGAGTAGACTCGAACTACTTGGATTCCGGACTTGGATTCGAAGGTCCTCTTTGCGAGTCCAAGAGCAGCGACGATGGCAAATAACTCGGCGTCTTGGATGTAACCAGTGTCGAAGCCGAGCTCGTGCTGGGAAGTTGTGTATCGCATTTCGCCATCGACGTGCTCGAGTGCGGCTACTCCTGCACCGAGAAAACCGTCTTGTAGAGAGCCATCTGCCCAGTATAAGAGTACTTGCGCGGGCTCCAGCATTAGCTTGAAGCGAAGGTCTGCGACCTCCTCTTCGTCTGAGCTTATGGGATCTGCGCTTGACAGGCGAAGGACGCACTTCAGATCGCCGTAGCTTGCCTTGATGCTGCTGGCAAGCTTGCTGCATCTGATCCTTGATTGCGAAAGCAGTATACGCCGCTGTAATGCCGGGGACTGGTCAGGCTGAGGGACATTTGATGTCCTGAAGCGCCGCAGGCTCTCTGCCCATCTGTTGGAATGTTCGAGGGTTCGAGCACCCGGGTCTTTCGCTGTCACCTTGTCTACTTTACCCATGGTGGTGCTTGTAATGTAATGCTGGGTGACGTGGTTGTTGTCGTTGTGTAGTTGTAGTATGGTTGAGTGCACTGAGACTGATTTGATCAAATCGCCAAACACTCGAACAACCCTTCCCCCCAAAAGAAATGTGTGCGAAACCTCCCCTTCACCAGAAACTTCTCTCCTTGGCACTACTACAAACAGACATTCATGCTACAAGCGTCCTTCGCTCCTTCCACTCTTAGAAAAGGAGCGGCCCAGGTGAATGCGAAACCGGGACGCTAATGTCACTTTCACTTTTGTCGAGATCATTGTATTGTATTATTGTGATGTGATATGATAGAATTTGGAATGAGGTATATAAGATATATGAGCAATATAGGGATATATGGAGACAATTGAATAGAAATGGGAGTGAAAGTGCATACTCAATATGGGAGAAGGGAGTAGGGGAATGATAAACAACACTCGTTTGTCAGTACATCAAGCCCATGATGTACCAACATCATGTGAACACAGCACATTCACACACCCATTGTTCCCCATCACAAGGTATTATAACAGTTAGATTCCAATCAGGGACAAGCAAGTGTAGCCATCACGCTATTATATGCACACTGTGACTTTTACCATTAAACGGCCCATGAGACATGTGAGCAGTGTATATCGATCATCGTGGTGGGGACTGGAACGTGATTTGTTATCAGCAAACGCTATGATACCTATGCATATCAATCGCAAGACAACGAGATAGTGTTGAAAGCTGAGGGATTGGGGTACGTGAACGTAAGTCTGGGGTCGTGTGGATGGGTTATGAGGAGGTGAGGTTTTGTTGAAAGTTCGAATACATTTGTTATTTATAAGTGTCATCTCTGGCCACACACTTTACATCGCCTTTCCAACCCATCATCATCATCATGATTGCATCCAGATCATCCGCAGACAACACCATCCCTCGGCTCCTCAACAATACCGCCTTCCTTCTCCCCAACAACATTCTCAATCCGTCCACCAGGCACGAGCCCCGCCGCCCTAGTCTCCTCATCTCCCTTAATACCCTCTTCAATGCCAGCCACTCTTTCCGTAACCTTGTCCCCCACCACTCCCTCCCCACCCCCACCTTCTTTCCTCGCAGCCTCATCCTCCAACCTCTTCTTCTCCTTTTTACTAACCGTCATACTCCCCTTCTCCAACGCCTCTTTAGGCAACGGTCGAACATACGGCTGACACACCCAATAAGGGCGTTTGACACGCGCTACTGTTGCTAGGGAGGACTCATATGGATCTGCGGGTTCGGGTGCAGAACTGGCATCATTCTGGGTGGTGTCGGTGCTTGATGTTGTTGTGGCTGTGGCGTCTGTGGCGTCTGTGGATGTAGAGGTTTCAACGGAGTTTTCATACTCTTGGATACCAATCTTAACGGCTGCTTCAGTGAGCGCCAGGACATTTTCAAAGGCATCGATATCCCCTGTTTTCGAGCGCGCAAGTGCGTCTCGTACATTATGATGTTGTGCTACGAGTGGTCGTAAGAGATGGAAGAGATGGGCTTGCATGGCTGTTAAGTTCGGGTTTGAGACTTTTTCCTTCTTCTTGGTATTATTGACTTTATTCTCTTCCTTGGTCTTTTGTTTCTTCTTTGGTGGTGGGCCGTCTTCGTTTTCTGCTTCTCCGTTCTCGTTGGGAGCGTTGGCTTCGGATACGGGGTCAGGGTCGCCGGACATCCAGAGTGGTTTGCGGACGGGAGGTTCACGGCCGAGTGCGTAGCGGTGGATGATGTCCAGGTACCGTCTAAATACCGCGTCGACACGATATCCACCCTTGCCATCGCGGCCACGCCAGTACTCTGTTCCTTCTTGGCCTAGGGGCGGTGGTTCAGCAAAGATGGTTGGATCGTACAGATTGCCTTCTGCACTCATTACTGCGTCTGCGCCTGTCTCTTGCAGACATTGCTCAATATCTTCGTGCTGGAGTATGTTTCCATTGGCGAATATCACCGTGTCCTTGGGGAGTTGTTCCCGCAGGTAGCGTATCATGGTCCAATCCGCCAACCCGGTATTATGCCCCTTCTGCTCTCGCCTTCGCCCATGGACAGTGATGATGCTTGCGCCTGCGCCAAGTAGCGTCTTTGCGTATTCCAGCGTCTTCTCGCGGGTTTCGAGGACGCGCATTTTCGCGGTGATGGGCACGTCGAGCTCCTCGTGACATTTCCGTATCATCCTTGTTATCAGATCCCAGTCTTCTTGTAAAAATGCTCCATATTTTCCCCTCCTCGCTATGCCTTGCGGGCATCCCAAGTTCAAATCAACAGCGTCGCAGAACGGCGCCACGTGTTTCGCCGCAGCAAGCAAGTCATCCGGGTCGTTGGAACAGAATTGTACGGTAAGCGGTCTATCGAATGCCGGATTACCGTCGAGATGTTTATCCAGGTCGTCAAGGGTGGAGAGATGGTGAGAGTCGCTCGACGAAGGAATCGTGGATTTGAGGGGCTGAAAATGCGCATCGCGGTATTTGGGTTCTTTGCCAAACATCTTGGAATGGAACATGGGTGTGTATGCTAGGAGATTCTGCTGCTGAGATGCAGGGAGGAAAGAGCGGGAGAGGAGTCGCCATGCCTATACATCGTGATATTAGCCAACACACCCTCAACCATCCCGCAGTAGGGTCGCAACAAGGGCAAGAAGAGACATACGAACTCGGACTGCTCAACCATAGGCGCAAGCACGAGTTTCGGACTCCCGATACTCTCGTAGAACGCTCTTCCATGGAGTTTCCTCTTGCCATTCTGCTGCTCTTGCGCCACCCCATTTCCATTGCTCTCTACCCCTCTCTCCATGACCCCTTGCCCCTCCACTCCCTGTGTCGTCATACTTGCAAACCGCCGCCTCGAAATTCCGAATCCAGGCCTTGTTCTCGAGGGGGCAATCGCGCCCCCACAAGCCCTACTGAACACCGAACGAATGGTTGTAGGTCGTAAAGTTATGGAGTGTGGTGCCGTCACACAGTTTCAGATTGATGGTCTTCGGCCAGACTATGACCACGTACAAAGTGCGCTGTCGTCCGATGGCCTGATGTGGAGTCTCGCGATAGCCGTTGGGATAATAATGCAAGGAACGTTTCCTGTGGTTCCTGGTTGTGATTTGCGTACCGCGAAAAACGACATCCAGGGTCCACAGCGTGCAGCCAATCGGGGTCGACCAGCACCTCCGCGAGTGTTACACCTTGGATCCACCGGGCTGAGTGTCTTCGAACAATCACTTTCGCGTCATGATATTAGGCTGTCAGCCCGCTTTCCCAATTTCAGCATCTTCCTTCCTGCTGGTCTGATCGATTGACACTCCGCACATGGGCTATGTACCTGATCTACAGACAGCCCTCATCTGGCACGTCACTGTCCATCAGGGTCAAGCTGTGCTTACCCCGATGAGGAATCACGCCATCAAGGTAGTTACTCACACCTTTACTTCACAGTCAAAGCTTTTCAAAACATATTTACACTGATTATTTGATTGATTGCAGTAAACACCACGCAAATCCCCGCTCATCATCTCGAATCTAGACATTGCCCAGGCAATCGCCCCGTCCACGCGTGTCCATGGTTTGTCCGAGTGCAACAGCAACCTCGAACCACAACACCCAAAGTGCACACGCATCGCATCGCATCGAACACACAAAATAACGCCCGTCAAACAATGCCGCTCCCGCTCGTCAAACAATGCCGCTCCCGCTCGTCAAACCTCGTCCGTCCTCGTTCTCATTCTCGTTCATCCCCTAAAAGTCCATCGAAGCCATCTGACAACGGCCGTGGAACCAAGCAATCATTATGATGGATATCTCAGCGGCCATAGCACAGTCTGCATCCATGAAATAGGAGCAAGACTGGTGTCCATGAGCATACCCCACAGAAGAGGCAGAACGGATCGCTGAAACGCAGGGGACACAGAAGACCGCCCGTTGGTTCATTGGTAAAGCAAAACACCAATATTATGCAAGTATGCAGATGCTATAAGAAAGCGAAAGAGTCGGAAGAAGATGGTCGGCCATCATGGATCTGAGAGATGGCCATCCGGATATCATCAAAAGGAAGAACAACGCGAAAGCGAGGTCCATCCATCGGTCGAAAGTACTGTCAGTGACGAGGTGCGAAGCCGGCGTCGACACCAAGTCACAAATGTGCAGCCTTGTCGTGGTGACATTAGGCTCAGAAGGTGCTCCAGTTCCATGCGCCTTGGAAGCTCTGTGCGAGACTGCCCACGCGCTGGTTCTCGGGGCGTTTGGCTGGTGCAGGAGTCTCGATGGACTGGACCGGAGCCCCGCTGCTGCCCGAGCTCTCACTGTTGGTTCGGCTCGTGCGGAGGTGTTCCCACTCACGGAAGGAGCTGTGGCAGCGATCGCACGCACGATGCCATGCACCCTCTGGATGGAATCTCGCAAGCTCATCGAGACGTACTTGATTTGCCGAGTGCTGCCAGCAGTAGATGCCACCGCACTTTCTGCAGTGGTGACGACGTTGGAAGAAGCCAAACGGTTCCTGGCAACTGGAGGCGGAGCAAACCGAAGTGGAGCTATCAGCCTGATTGGGGTCGTCAGTACGGTTGGTCTGGAGCATCCAATACAAGAAACAGTCAAAGCGGTGACGAACGGCGACAACCCTGCGTCGGAAGTGTCTCTAGCGCGGGGTCTTCCAAATGCATGTGCGACAGACGAGGTGGGTCGAGAAGGAGGAACGACAACCACACCCTACATCTATCCTCATCTGAACTACAGCGCGGGAGGGGCAGCAGCAGCGACGACGACGACGACGGGAACAACGACAACGACAACGGCAACGACAACGGTACACTGTGTGGTCGATGTTTGCCGGGAAAGAGTCGTGATGCATCGTGAAGCGCTCGGTCCCTCGGCGAGGCAGGCTGCGGCAAGTGGCTAGGCCAATGCAACGCTAAAGCGATCCACTCGGACCAAGTACGTAAGAGCTGACCCTCCCGGCAGTTCTGGGCACGCGACCGATACAAAGTGGAGGCTAATAGCGGCATAGGGAAATAATAACGATGAAAAAAGAAAAACAACATACCTGCCAATGGTTGCGCGTAATGGGCCCAGCGACGGGCGACATGGGCGTGTCGTTGTAGAGACTCTGCATGTCCTCGTTGCCAATGGGTGTCGCATTGCTATCGTGGGCACCGAGGCCAAAGCCGCCGTTGACGTTCCAGCCGCTATTGGGAGAGCTGATGCCAGAGTCGACCTTCGGGGGTGACTTGCTGCCTGGCCTCTCCGTCTTGCGCAGGGCCGCCGGTATGCCTATTGCCGTGCGGGGCTGGTAGATGCCCTGGTGGCGGGCGAGGGGCAGATGTGTGGTGCGCGGCGAAGTGGGCGAGACATTTGTGGGAGTGTTCATGGCCGTGCCCGTGGGCGAATACTGCGTCGACTTGTGGTATGCGTGCTGCTGGTAGGGGGCGTGTGCGTGTTGGGGCATGGCGGGCGCGGTCGAGAAGGCGGTGGCCATGGTGGCTACGAGTGGGGGACTGCGAATGTGTGAGGTGCGGTGGTGTGGTGGTGTGTTGGCGCGGTGGTCGCAGGTATATGGGCGGCGCTGCGCGAGGCGGTGCTGATAAGGGCAAGCAGCGGTGAGGACTCCGCGCTGGTGTTGGATGGCCGAGGAATGGGTGTGGTGTCGAAAGCGGCAGGCAGACGCAACAACAGCCCTAGCGGACCGGGACGCAATCAGTGCCTCTGCAGCGGTGCGACGGGCACCCTGGCTGACTCACACCAACAAGGCGTGTGCGGCTCTGGGGTGGTGGTGAAGGGCGCTGGCAATTGGTGGTCGCTGACGTGCAGTTGCAGGTGGGCGATAAGAGGACGGGAAGCGGTGATACAGCAGAAGGCCAGAGCCACAGTCTCGTCCGTCAGGATGGATTCAGCGGCGCATGGTTCGAGTGCGGCGTGTGGGTGCAGTGAATGGTGGTCGGTGGCCGTGTGCAGGATGGGTGCAAGTGTCGCGTGAGTGCGGAGGAATAGCTGGGGTGAGGCTCTGGGGGCTGCGGTGAGTTAAGGCCTGCCAACTGGACTAACTGAAGAATTACCAGCGGATGGACGGGGTGGCAGCGACCGCCCGATGAGGAATGCCTGCGAGACGAGGGGCTTGGCGGGGGCAGGGTTATCGTCGGCGCGCCTCGGCCACTTGGGCAATTGAAAAGTGTCATGGCAATCCCTACTCTAGGTAGAAGAGGACATATGGACTGTACACAAGCAAAGGCCGCTCAGCAGCAATGGTGCAGACACAGCCAACGCAAAGTGAAGCTGTGAAGCTGGGAACACTGTGCGCGCACGCCTCTATATCAAGCCAGGCTGACCTGCGCAAAAGCAACGCCTCGTCGACACCCCGTGCGAGCCTCGTGGGTGGCACGGCTGCAAGACGGCAGCTGCCCTTCTCGCAGCGGCAACGGTTTCGTGCGCCTGTGGAACTCTTCCCTAGGGTGGCTTCTTATCTGCAGCCAATCACGCCCGCCTGGATATCATCACCGCCGCACCGCGCCAGCTTCTCCGAGGGCCCCCAGCTTGCCATGGTCGGGTACATGCCAGCAGACGTTTGCATCGCATCCCGCCGCACCACGCTGATAGCCCTTGAGATCACGATCCACGAGTAGAGGACCGACATGCATAGCCTAAACACTCCGCCGCTGCATATGCATCCCGTCCAACACGCTCAGCGCCTGCTGTGAACGGTGTCCCAGGCGGGCAGGGCAGGTGAGCCGCGCAAGGCGCTACCCTTCCGCGCGCTGCAACTGGCGGGGCACCGCACTGTCGCGCAAAAAAATCGCCACTAGTGCCTCCATGCACGTCGTCGAGCATCGCCAGACTGCTCGACAGCCACTCCCTTCCGCATCAGCACAAGCTGCTCATCGACCGCACCGTCTTGCGTGCAGCAACGATCCACCGCGACGCGTTGCCTGCCCCCGATCAGCGAAACGGCTGGATATTGGGGGTTGGGGTCAGTTGGAGTAGCAGTGAGTAGCCCATCAGGTCAATCTTGATGACGGCACGCTTGCGCCCAACATGGGGGCCGCCGCCGGCAGACGTTGCATGGACAGCGGCGCCGGCGAAACTATCCTCCGAGGGTAAACTCTGGCCCTGGGGCCTGGAGGCGCGCAGAATCACGAGGTGAGGCTGAAGCCTCCATGTGGCGCAGCTCTCGGATGCCCAGCTCACCCGTCTCCCTGCTGTGGCGCAACCCCCAACCCCAGCCGAGGCTCACATGTCTTGTGCTCTGTTCCTGGTGCATCAGGTCAGCCTCAAGGCTCAAGCTCAAAATGCGGGGATTCACCCTCGGCATTGTGGGGTTTCACGAGAGCCACCCTGTGTCTCTCATCTCCATCATCAGTGTTCCTGCATGATGTCCTTCTCGACTTGACTATCGCGTGCGCCACATCGAATCATTCGGGCCTCCAATCCCTATCGTGCTCACACTAAAAACTAATCACGTTGTGGCGAGCATGGCAGCCCTGTCAACCACGCGAAATTCTGCGCCCGTCTCACCCAAAGCGACTCCACTCCCCCCGCTGCCACCTGACGACCCGCTCACGCCTGCGCAATGGAAAACGTTGCTAGCGATCCTAGACGCCGTCGTGCCGGCAATCAAGCCCGCGTCTACAGCCAATCCGCAGAATGAACTAGCAGTTCCAGATATCGAATATTCAACAGCCGTGAGCAGGCTCAAAGGTCTCGTCCCCAACGACGATGTCGACGCAGAGGATGCAGTCAAAGAATACCTCGAAGACTATGCCAGCAAGAACCCCTTGTTCCGGCAGCAATTGCAACGGCTGTTCGGAGTGTATATGCCACACAGTCAAAGAAAAGAACTATGCATGGTTCTAAGCGTCCTCAACACCCGGGCCGGTTCTCTCGCGCTGACTGGCTATCTCACGCCTATCAGCGAGCAGCCTATACACATCAGAGAAAGCATCCTCCAAAGCTGGGCGAAAGCTCGCCTAGCTCCCTTACGCACCATACACCGCTCCTTGACCATTCTCTCAAAGCAAACATGGATCCAGATAACTCCCACCATCCGCCGCGTCATTGGTGTACCCCGCGTCCCAACGGGCATGCGGCCTGGCAAAGGTTTCGACTATGAGTTTATCCAGTTTCCGCCGGGCGAAACGCCCGAGGTTATGGAAACGGATGTCGTGATAGTAGGAAGCGGGTGTGGCGGTGGTGTTGCCGCGAAGAATCTTACGGAAGCGGGACAGAGGGTTATCGTTGTGGAAAAGGCATATCATTGGACGCCGGACCATTTCCCCATGAGCGAAATTAATGGGTGGAATCATCTGTTTATGAGCGGAGCGTTCATTACGTCTGATGATTCATCATTGAGTATCGTTGCGGGACAGGCTTGGGGAGGGGGAGGCACAGTGAATTGGAGTGCTTCACTGCAGACTCAGGGCTTTGTACGTCGAGAGTGGGCCGCTCGAGGATTGCCATTCTTCACTTCTGCCGAGTTCCAGGAGTCGTTGGACAAGGTATGTGCGCGCATGGGAGTTTCGTCAAACTATATCAAGCAGAACCGCGGGAACGAGATACTGCTCGAAGGTGCGAGGAAATTAGGCTGGTCGCACAAAGTCGTCCCGCAGAACACGGGAGGACACCAACACGACTGCGGATACTGTAACTTTGGTTGCGGTTCTTGCGAGAAACAAGGTCCAATAGTATCTTACCTCCCCGACGCCGCCCGCGCAGGTGCCCAGTTCATCGAGGGGTTCCACGCTGAAAGAGTCGTCTTTTCCAACAAGAATGGAAAGAAGGTAGCCTCAGGCGTCCTCGGCACATGGGTTTCCCGCGACATTCACGGCGGTGTCGCCGGCTCACCCCTCGTCCGCCGTAAAGTCCTCATCAAAGCAAAGCGCGTCATAGTGTCCGCAGGAACCATGCAGTCCCCTCTCCTACTCCTCCGCTCCGGCCTCTCCAACTCCCAAATCGGACGCAACCTATACGTCCACCCCGTTGCGATGCTAGGCGCCATCCACAACTCAGACGTCAAGCCCTGGGAAGGCGCCATCCTGACTGCCGTAGTAGGCGAATACGAAAACCTCGACGGCAAAGGCCACGGCGCCAAACTCGAAGCTACAAACATGGCTCCCTCCTCCTGGCTCGTGCTGCTGGACTGGAAATCCGCACTCTCGTACAGACTCGATGCGGCGCGGTTCAAACACATGGCTGGCTACATTTCCATTGCGCGAGATCGCGATAGCGGGCGCGTGTACCCCGATCCTGTAGATGGACGTGTAAGATTCCACTACTCACCTAGTAAATTCGACAAAAAGTCTATCCTGGAGGGACTCATTGCGCTGGCTAAAATCCAATACGTAGAAGGCGCGACAGAGATCTTTACAATGTTACCCGGCATGCCGTCGTTTATTCGCGATGCCTCGATCTCGTCTACCGACGGTATAAACGATGCGCGGTTCCAGGCTTGGCTTGAGCGCTTACGCAGCACGGGGTTTGCAAAGGAGGTTCTGTTTGTGTCTGCGCATCAGATGGGGACTTGTAGGATGAGCGGGGCGGAGAAGGACGGAGTTGTTGATCCGTGGGGGCGGGTTTGGGGCACTGAGGGCTTGTATGTGGCGGATGCGAGTGTGTTCCCCAGTGCGAGTGGGGTGAATCCTATGGTGACGATCATGGCGATTAGCGACTGGATTAGTAGGGGAATTGCGAGGGGGCTGGAGAAGGAGGAGGGGAGGGCGAGGCTGTAGGGTGGTGCTTTGAGTGGGTGGTTGAGGGTGACGGGGGGTGATGGGGGGTGATGGGTGAGGTTGGTCTGGTGGTGTGCATTACATCAATTCGATCTTTTGAAGCAAATACTTGCTCAACCCCGCCCTCATGGTAGACGCCAGGCTTCTCCTCTGATCTCGCATGCATGAGTCTCTAGGTCACAAGGCCTGCACTCCGGTTCTGCAGTCTACTATAGTACCTCTATTCGCCCATGCAGCGACACTTGGCGGCGCAGCCTCGCCCGTTATTTTTAGCGCAGCCGCTAGCGCTGGACCCTTGACGCATGATGAAGTCATGTTGCCCGGCGCATCCCTCGTCCCAAGCCCTCCCGAGCGCTGTCCGCTTGCGATCAGCGAGCATCGTTGCCGCGACGAGGAGAGACGCTTGTCCTGGACCCTGTGGATCGCTGGGTGATCAGCAAGTCGTGGCATGATGCTGTAGGCGAAGTTTGTGGTTGCGGCAGCGTTGGGTTCTGCAAAGGGCCCTTCGACGGCTGCGACGAGGCTGTCCAGAGCAAAACATGTGTTGCGTCGCGCCCCACATGGGAAATTGCGTCGATTGCGACTTGCCTCGCCAGCGCACCGAGCACCAGACAGACACCGGGCTAACACCTCGAGTCACCAGAGCACGCCATAGTAACTTCTTCACATGCACACCAACGCCTGAGTCACCACACGCATTTTTATCACCACGACCCCCCGGACCCCCCAGACCCCCCAGACCCCCCGACCAGCATCAGCGCCCACACGCCCACCACTCCACCACCATGACCAGCGTCATGAAGGGCGGCTTCGGCGCCCCGAGCAGCAACGGGGCCAGCAACGCCAACACGGGCACAGAGTTTCTGAGCGTCATACCCCCCCTCGGCAGCGCACTCGACGGCTACGACAACACCAAGCCCTGCAGTCAGCAGACCATCAACATCCCGCAGTCGTTCCGCGACGCCATGGCGGTGCGCGAAGCCGTCTACGGCGAGCAGGGCATCCCCCTCGAAGCCGAGTTTGACCAAGACGACGCCCGCAGCTGGCACTGGGTCGCCTACGCATCCGTCGCCGCCCACTCCACGACGCCCCCAAAGAGGATGCGCGCGTCGGCCTCCAACACGCCCGCAGACGACGCCCGCCGCGCTTCTGCGACGGCCATTCGAGTACCCGTCGCAACGATCCGCATGATACCGCCGCCCCACGGCCCGAACAAATATACAAACAGCGGCAAGGGCGACAAGCACCCCGACGCAGATGCCCCAGAGCATATCGCAGAGGACCACCATCCCCTAGAACCATACGTCAAGCTCGGCCGTCTCGCAGCCCTGACAGCCTACCGCGGTCTTGGCCTCGCCAAACTCCTCATCAACAGCGCTCTCGACTTTGCGACCAGCAACCCAGACAAGATATACAGCCCGCCGTCTCCTACGGCGCTAGAAAAGGCGCAAATGCAGGGCAGCCACCGCGAGAAGGAAATCACATGGCAAGGCCTCGTGATGATACATGCGCAGGTCAATCTTAAGAGCATGTGGGAGAAACATGGTTTTCACGAGGAACTCGAAGCTGAAGATGGAGAGGTTGAGATCCACGCTGAACCGCACTGGATGGAAGAGGGTATCGAGCATGTGGGCATGTGGAAGCGGCTGCCAGTAGAGACGAGGAAGAGGTTGTCTGTTTCGTCGCTTGAGGGATAGAGTCCCATCACGACGATGCAACGGAATTATCTTTCCACCTGGCAGATGCCACCGGCTCGGTTGAAATAGGTCTTGACGGCGGCGGCGTCTTTCATACTAGTCCCTGGCGGCTCTAACGGTGGGCGTTGAAATCGCGACTGCGTTGTCACACCACACGGACACACGTTGGCTATTGGCAGCACCACTGTAGAGGCTCAGCGTCGCAAGACAGGACTTGTGACATCTCAACTCTTTCGGTTTCCTTTTGCACGACTTTACATGACAGAACACCACATATACCCCCATTCTCCTCTTCACGACGCTACGAAGCCCATCTTTCTCTTGCGGAATAGGCGAACTTGGAATTGCTTGGATATGGGCTAGCACAGTAGAATGACTGTGTTTTATAGAATTATATCAAAAAGTATCTGGTTTCATTAGTGTTGTTCTCCTCGAGTCGGTCGAGTCTTCTCCGCTTCCTATTCCTGTATACGTCGCTAGGCTGTAAGGATCGATCCTCGAGCAATTGGAAATGTGTGTGATGGAAAAGACTCGCTCCAGTTCGTTGGCTTGCTGTGCGAGCCAGTATTGGGCTTGAGAGTGGTACGGATTGCACCTACATGGACACGCGCAGTAAGCTAAGTGACTGAAGGAATGACATCGGCTGCATCACCATCCCTGTAGCAGGACAGGAATCCGGGGGAAATGCTCAACGGAAGAGAGATGGTAATCCCCGGTTTCCGGGTCAGTCGCTCCTATCATTCGTACCTGAGCACGAGCTTCACTTTTGCCCAGGCACGTGGATGGGTAGGACAAACGACACGCGAACAGGCCCCATGGCATCACCGGCTTCACTGAGATCCCCGCAGAATCTGCGACAAGTGTGCTTACCTTCTCTTTCACTGTCCTCGCTAATCCGCGTGATCTGTGCTGGCACTGTCGCCTATTTGACTGCTCGCCGCCTTCACGGCTGCGACACTCCTGCCTCTCTCCACAGTGGCGCTCTACACCAGAATCAATTCTTCCAACAGGCCTTACTCTTCGTTCCTCCTCATCATGACTTCAGTCTTCTGTCTCCTCATGATCTTCATGATCGCCGCCTTCGGTCGAGGCGCGCCTGCGATCCAGCTTCCTGACCCAGGCAAAGACCACATGTTCAAGGTCGCTGTGTCGCACTTTCCACTTACAAACACTGCCGTCAAAGATGCCTACAAGCCCGAAGTCGAGCGCAGCATCATGGCGAGCCTGTTCATCCCAGTCCCAGTAGCCAGTTGCACCAACACATGCAGCAACAGCTACATGCTTGGTCAGACTGCGCGCATCGCAAACGAGCAGTTCATCTTCAACGCCAACGATGGCGTCTTCGAGAAGATGGGCTACAACATGTGCTGTGGCAACGACCAGGACATTGACGGCAGCAAATTGGACCTTGTAGTCCTAGAACCGCACACCGATACCAGCCGCCTTCTCTACCTCAACATGGCACGCTTCATCAGCGCAAACGGCGTCGCAGTCGTCATCCTCGACCACCCTGGCGAAACCAGCATCACCGAGTTCACCGGAACCAACGCACCGCGCGGTGGCACAGTGTACAACAGCGGTACCGTCGAATTGTCCAACCTCTCTCCTCTAACCGCGTGGAACACCACCATCACCAAAGCAATCAACACCCGCATCTCCGACATCAACTTCGCCCTCTCCCAACTCTCCACCCTATCCCTCCTGCAGCGCCAACTCCCCAGCCTCCGCTTCAGCACCCCCCTAACCACAACCTCCTACTCCATCATCGGCCACGGCTTCGGCGGCACCACAGCCACAACCCTGGGCCTCACCTCGCGCTCCGTAAAATTCAGCATCAATCTCTCGGGCTCTGCTCCTCCTGCCTCTGACTCCTTGACCTCCACCGCAACCCCAACATACTTCTTCGGCCGCGCAAACTACAAACGCAACGACGATATCAATTGGCCCTCCACATGGACACATCTCACCGGCCCAGCCACAGAACTCGATCTCAACGATAGCGAAATCTTTGATTTTAGCGATCTCCCTGTTATTGTCGAACTTGCGCAATCGCAGGGGGGTAACAAAGATGTCCAGGGCAGGGGACTGGGGGGTAGTGGTAGCACGGCGAATCATGCCATGTTGTGTTTTGTGGAAGCGGTGGTGAAGAAGGAGGGCCTTGGTGATGCGAAAGCGATGCGCGAGTGTGTGCGAATGTTTCCCGGTATGGTGCCGTTTGGGGGTGGGGAGACGATTGTGGCGCATAAGGCGGTGAGGTCTGGAGCGGGGAGACTAAGAGTCTGGTAAGATCGAGTGAGTGAGTGGTGGTGGGTGTATGCATGGCGAGTTAGATGTAGGATTGGTGGTATAGGAGTAGGGGACTGTATAGGGCAGTGTTAGATTTCACGACTCACCTTGTACTTTTGTACCTCGAGAATGGCTGTGAACCTCGACACTGGAGGTTGTATATAGCTAGACTGTACCATTCAAGACCCCCACACACATATACCTAGAGAAAACCTCCATTGATGAAAACCAAACCATGAAGACTGCTATTTCGACATCCCCCTACCTTTACGTTATCCAGATCTATTGAACTGCACCCACCAAGATATAGTATAAGCCTTAATCTCCATCACTGTATATATAGCTAAATAGTTGCAGTGATGTATATACGTGACATACCACACCTATTTTAATTAAATATTTTTAGATTGTATGTACATCTATACTATACTAACGTGAACCACAAGCGAGCTGATCACACAAGCGAGCTGATCACTAAATGCGGCACCCTACGTTCACACGCGAACAACTTAACACCACGATAAGCTATCACAACGTACAGTAGCTTAAATTAATCGTCTACTTCTACTGTATCTTTTTGGCACGTGCGCTTGTTGTGCCCAGTTTCACCGCATGTCTTACAGCGTCGGATACCACCTCTACTACCACCTGCGCGCAGCCTCCCATCACGCGCCTCCCTCTCGAATTGACCATCAACGTCCCTTTGCTCAACTATTGCCTCAGCCTCTACCTGCGATAGGGTCCCT
>MU006343.1:160690-211910 GCA_010093695.1 Plenodomus tracheiphilus IPT5
TCAAGCTTCCTTATATACTGGACTATCGTCTCTTCCTCGTGCTTTACTAGCTTTGATGAATTGGGATGGATATCGCGTCGGGCAGGTGTTTTGGCGCGTCGGGTACTGAGCGTGCTTTGAGGAACGTTGTAGATAGCAGCAGCACGTCGCTGGCTTAGTGATGTATCAGATTTCATAGCTTGGATGGCAAGAATTAGCCTATCTGCGCGGGAAAGTGATTCAAGATCAGGTAGTTGTGGCATTGTGATAGATAGCAGGAGGTGGTGTTGTCTTGGCAAAGTGATCAGCTCGCTTGTGTGATCAGCTCGCTTGTGGTTCACGTTATGCTTTACTTTACTTTACCCTTTGGTATTAATACTGTAAGTTGTGTTATGCTTAATATTACGGCGAGTGATGATAAATACTCCACTGTATTTGAGTAGACGAACACGCAGATATATGACATAGTATCTTTGTATGATTACTATGTACTAACTATACATCATATCCCCCCACCTTGGGCAGCACCACTTCATAATTAAGTAACTTGGAGTACCCCTCCTAACCTGCTCAAACATACGCACATAATCCGCATCCCGCCAACCATGCAGCACCGCATAAGAAAATGTACACACGCGACCCAATAACAGGCTGTGTTGTGGAGAAATCATACCCCCTACGTTTAATGCGAGGATCAAGGCCTTTGATTTTCATGTCGCTAACTTGGGCGGTATCCTGCACCACGAGCACATGCCCCGGTACCTCGGGATGCCGTGCAAGAAACCTCGCAGTATCAAGTCCATGTGCGCTCCCCACATCAACAACCACCGGCGTCGCACCACTCATATCCACACCCTCTAGCACATTCTGCGTGTCATGAAACTCCGTCCAATTAATCATTGATAATCTTGCATATAAGGAGCGGACCTGCTTGATAATATAGGTACAATCCATTGTCAATGTATTCTAGTTCCCCCTCGCCATGTCATCCAGAGGCACCTCTATCTCTACCCTCTTGTAGCCTTTCTTGTAGTTATACCTCACAAGAGTGTACTTTATTCTTAATGCCACTAGTACCAATACCGGTACACTGACAACGAATCCTGCTAAAACCCAACCCCTCCAGCTCTTCAAACAGCAGGGATACCACGACATATACAGCCCTACAGCCTCCTCCATCCAAGTTTTCTTATGGCGCTGATCTGGGTACAGCCCTTTCCGTACAAGCGATTTGGAGAGTGGGCCTTTGGGACCCGAGGTGAAACGTAGAAGATGGAAGTAAGAGACTGTTTTTTGTCGAGGGTCACTATCGGGGTATTGGGAGTCACCCCACGTCCCCTTGTAATACAAGAAAGACGTTGGGTAAGGGTAGGCGGCAGAAGATGCTGGATAATCCAGGGGAGTCAGGGTGATGCTAGAGGGGTCGAAGTGATAAAAGTATCCAGATAGGATTGGGTCCCATCGATATCCAGCGTCACAATAGTCAACTAACGCTGCATCGTGGACTTGGTCGCTATGTTGAGGGTGGTTAGTGAGGAGGTTACACCTTGGAACACCAGAGTACCTAATCTGAGATTTGACGTACCCTCCAGATGCGTAGTTAGCGTGCGAGCCATAAGCGCTGAAGACAATGGGCTATAGTGCAGTGTTAGTGAATTCGACACGTTAGCCTTCAACAAGCCCGAGCACAACGTACCCGACCATCCTGTTTTGAAAGCTCTGTATCATCCCATTCATATGCACGCCCGTCACCATGCTGGCTGTAGTATATCCCAGTAGGTTTCCCATCTCTAAACCGAATCATGTTGTGCTCCCTACAATATCATGAGCAACATGAGCCAAAATACAGAACTCGGTGCAGCGCTCACCAGTCGCCAACATGATCTCCAAAATGCATACCTGTCACGTCACCGCCTAGCAGCTTATCCAGTGGCTCAAGCACTTGGCTAATGTTGGCACCGCGGTTATAGGAATAGAAATAGAAGAAGAAGGCGTCAAGATCGCGCGGGCCCTTTTGAACGAGGATGACGCAGCACGGAACGGCGTTGGAAATCCTGCCAGATGAGTCTGGGGTTTCACCAAACAACCATGCGGGCTCTGTTGTCGGGTCGTTCTTGGAAGTCAGGTAGGCCTGATCACCAAGTTCGTTTAGGCTTGCCAAGTTATCCAAGTTGAGCTCGGGGGAACCCGATACAGGCTTTCCGTCTACCATTGGAGTTGTATGACGGACATGATTGAGGAGGTCGCTTGGTTTGAACGGGTCGTCCGAGTGCAACCATATGAGAGGCGCTGTCAGGGATAGTTAGCGGCCGTGCAAAAGCAATCAATGGTACGCTAGGGCTCACAGCCCTATGTAGATGTTATATGAGCCAGCTCCATACCATATCTCGTCACATATTCTGGCACGGTGAAGTTGCTGCCAGACAAAAGAGAAGAGACTAGCTTCCCAGTAACTAGCCCGGGAAACCCAGATAGTGTCACCGCCGCCAGCAAGAGACTCCCAAGCGCTCCCTGACCAATCATGTCTTTGGGCCACTAGGCACTGTTAGAGATGGGCGATCACAAATATACCACCTACCAGATTACTCCGGAGCATGCGGTAAGAGAGGATCGCTTCGGTTACGACGTCGATTTGCGCTTGTGTTATTCGAACTACAAGATGGTATTAGAGGTTAACCTATCGTACCCATGCCCAAACTACAAGGCCCAAGGGCACCATGAGATTCGTTAACTGCTGATAAGGGGGCTCCGGGCGGAGGCAGGTGAGGTGAGACATGATGCTTACTAATGAGATTTGTTACCAAAAAGATTTCGAGTTTTGTCCCCATTCAAAGTTTTGATTTTTGTTTCAAACTTCAACCTCACATGACGCAGCACCAGCACGGACTTGATTTCTTGGGTGAATAACCAGACGAGGCTTTGGAGTATAGAATATCTTGCCCGCTGTTTTTTTTGACGCACCGAAGTGGTGATTTTGGTCGCGGTAGTTGCGAACTTTGGTTCCCAAGAAGCTCGCTACATACTCTCACTAGCAAAACTTGTTATCCTCATCCGAGATATAATCAAGCATACCATAAGTACCGGAGTTTCGCGGGAAATTTTGGGTCCTACCTACATTGAGACTGAGCTTGAGAGGCCGAGTATGAACAGGTGCGGATGGTGGAGACCTATTCATTACTTAAAACGCCGAAACGATTCCATGGCCGAAAGTGTCTCCGACGTCTGTACTGTATGTATAAATTTCATCGCGGACTTTGACTGGCAGTAGTGTCAGAGTGTAAGCCTAGATACATTTACTGACAGCATAAAAGCACTGCTCCGCTTGTATTTGTCTACTACACAAGGAATCGAGACGCGTGAGGACTTGCCCCAGCAATTAGTTCTGTGCGAAATACAGCCGTTCAAGTGCTAGCTGTCCGCAGTGGCGGCCCGATTGGCGACAAATGGGCGAGCAAGCTTGCCCTTCGCAGACCGGAGCTCAAATCTCGATTGACTCGACAATACGGTCGCTAGAGAGTCTTGTGCAGCGTTCCAGAGCTTCTTAACTCCTAGTTCGACCTGTATAGAACGTGAAGTGAAATACGGCATTTTGGCTCCGGTTCTGGCGTCCTGGGAGGACCTGAACCCTATCGCCCTTGGTCACTATTTGCGCCGGAGCTTGGTCGGGGCGCCCTAGCAATTGAACGAATTTCCCGATAGAGCCTCCCTGGTATTGTAGTCGTTGTACTTCATCACCTCCACCCATCACCTGGTTACTCATAGGTCAGAGTTCAAAGGATATTTTTTCTTTTCAATCTTGGCAATGACGACGTACAACATGGTCATATTTACATAAGCAGACAAGTTGTGATGGACCAACCCTCAGAAACGTGGAGATGGGTCCATGTATAAGGCGAGAGATTTTGACTTCTTGAGGCACTTAACTTGTTCGCTTGGTTCTCCAACATGCGTTCAAAGTTACATTTGAGTTACTGGGACTAAAATGCTGACATCTGCTACCGTACCACGTGGTAATTCACCATCTGGCCCTAACAAGATGGCATTGCATGGCTGTCCCGTCAACGACGACCTATCAGCAAATCGTGCCTTACAACCGGTCCTCAGAGAGACTGTCCTTGATTGCTATCAGATCACTTTCAATTTACCAGATCAAGGGTTCCGAGACGTTCGGGATCCCATCGCGACGACTGGACCTAGGTGCGCTCGAGCACTTCAGGGCGGAACAGGGAACGATCTTCCTCGTGCCCGACGCTTCGTGAGGTCGGCTCGAGCTGTGAAGATAGTCCTTGCATCTCAGTCCTGGTCGAGCGCTTCTCTAAATAAGAGAAGACAGGTTAAGGGATGCCTAGGAATTGACCCATAGGCCTCTTGCCCAAGTATTCGGGAGAGCGGCACCGGCGTGCCGACCTTGGCGCCCCACATATTGTTCACCGCGGCTTAACCATGTTATGGAATCCAAGATATGTATGTATACACTCGTTTGCGAATGTCGTAATTATACCTACCAGTCACTGTCACAGCTATGTTATATCTCAGCAGACTCTACTATATCTCATATGTTGGTCTAAAGCACGCGGCCAACTTGTGCTTTGGCACCCTAAGCCTGATAGGATGTTCAACAGGGTACAATATCCGGTTTTCGAGGCCGGTTTTGAAACGCTTAAGGATTGATTGGTATGCCCATACCACACATGTGCATATATCACACCTTTAGTGGCTTTATCCTGAAAATATCGGGATCAGGATGCTATCCTCGGAGGTTCCTCCTTCAAAGCGGCACATGGATCCTGCCTCGTGGCATGGCGATCCTTCCATTCAGTTTACATGAGCACTGATAACTATGATATAGTACGTAATTGTCACTTTGATGGAATGAGCCTCACTCGATACGCGCGTGGTATGGTAGGATTTTACCATGTGCATTTGAAAGTTTTACTGTCCACAAAACAACGTGCTGTATGGTAGATGCTAACATATGGAGTCATTCCCTGGGGGACATCTATTATTGTGTTTCTCGTCCCGTAATTTGGTGGATCCAAAAACGAACTAGAGGGGCGATATCATACCAATCGCCTTGGTGGCATAGATTGTTACTATTTGTATTGAACGGCGCCATATAAACCGCCAATGCCGTTGCAGCGCGGAGATTGTGCCATACAAAGCTTCACATATGTCGTGAGTCCATGTAAGCTGAAAGCGTACAGTGTACGACTCTAGCGCAGGACATTCCTGGTCTTTTCCATTTGTGTGCTTTTCTCCTAGATCGCACACTTCTTATACTCATATTTTTAGTTCCAGAAATCGAGATGGGCAGCACCAATCACAGTGAGAAACCGGTCGCAATTGTGACAGGCGGAACCGTGAGTATCCCTTCTACGTAGTACAAACTATTTAGACTGATACGTGTGAACACCTAGAGTGGCATCGGATCCTGGCTTGCCATTCATCTACAGAGTCGAGGATACCGAGTCGCGATATGTGGTCGACGAGAGAAAGAAGGGCAAGCGGTTGCGACATCAATCGATCCTTCAGGCGAGTCGATCATGTTTGTACAGTGCGATGTTACGTCCTATCTTGCCCAGTCAAATCTGTTCCACAGCGTGTGGAAGAAATGGGGCCGTCTTGATGTATTCATCGCAAACGCTGGATGCATTGATCAAGGCTCCGTCTACAACTTTGGGCGTCGTGGTGCAGCCGTGGACGATTTGCCTCCTGAGCCCAACACTGCTTGCACCGACATCGACCTCAAGGGTACATTCTACGGCACTACGCTCGCAACACACTTTATGCAGAACAATGCTCATGGCAAAGGGGGCAAATTCATTGTCACTGGCAGCATGATTGGCGTTTACGCTTGTCCTACATTCCCAGAATACTGTGCAGCGAAAGCGGCTGTGCATCATTGGGTCACAATTATGGGCCCGATACTGAAACTCAAGGAAGGAATTACAATCAACTGCGTTATGCCTGGTGGTATCGAAACGCCTGCCATGCCAGGATTCTCTAAGGCGTTCCGACCGGAACAAATGACCTTGCGATCCACGCTTTTATCCGCTTATGACGTATTTCTCAACGATACAGCAAACACAAGCACTGGCCAGTTGGTCGAAGCCGCGCATGATAAGCTGTACGAGTGGGGAACTCCAGAATACAAGAGCGGGGCCTTCGCAAAACGAACCGAGGCAGTTTTCGAACCATGGTTTGAACAAGTGCATGGTGAAAGAAGCGACTTGCCAGACACATTGCACGATTGGCCAATTATGGATTATAAGATTATAGCCGTCACCGGTGCAACTGGGAGTCAGGGTGGAGGCGTGGTCAATATCATGAAGAAGACACCTGGCTGGAAAGTCAGAGCTGTGACGCGAAATCCTACAAGCGATGCTGCGAAGAAGCTTGTTACAGAGGGAGTCGAGGTTGTGCAAGCAGACTTCGACGACATTGCTTCGCTTCGCAAGGCGTTCAAGGTAAGCAGCCCCAGGTTATCGACTGGTCAAGACTAACATGTAATCTATCAGGATGTGCACGCCATCTTCGCCGTCACACAATGGTGGGAACACATCTTCAAAGGCAAAAGTCAAGATGAAGCGGGAGAAATCGAGGAAGAACAGGGCATGAACCTTGCTCGAGCTGCGGCTGAGACACGCACACTTGAACACTACATCTGGTCGACAACACCCAGCGCGAAGATCATGCTCAAGGGTAAACTTCTAACACCACACATGGATTACAAAGCGAACGTCGATGCTAGAATCAAATCTAATTTACCGAATCTGGCTGCTATTACTACGTACCTCTACTTTGGTTACTATCCCCAGAACATGGCTTTCTTTCCGTTGTGCAAGCCGATAGAATATGTACGTGTATTCAGGCACGGAAGTTGAGCATCAACGATTGCTGACAAGTCTATCCAGCCTGGTACTGGCAAGTACATCCAAACTATGCCTACCAAAGCCGATGCAAAGATCCTCCTATCTGGCGACATGACCGTAAACCCTGGAATCTGGGTGCGACAGGTCCTCGCTACGGGTAACGCAGCATGCAGAAAATACGCCAATGTGGCTCTGGGGAAATGGACATTCCAAGAGATGGTTGATGTCTGGTCAGAGATCACTGGCAAACCGTGTGTGTTCACGGAAGTAACTTCGGAGGCGGTTACTGCCTTGTACGGCGCTGTTGGTAATGAGCTCGCATTGCAAATGAAGTTTGGCGAAGCGTGTGATCCTTGGGAGGAGACGAAGGATCATATCAGTCCTGAGGAGTTGGGTATCGATCGCAGTGAAGTCATCGGGTTCAGAGGGACGATTGAGAGTCTAAAAAAACAGGGTTTCTGGGCTTGATTCGACGCGCTTATGGCGATGCATCGCGGTAAATACGCAATAACTTGACAATTCACTTGGATGGTTTCAACTCTTGTTCAATGTACTCTTTCGCTCAGACTAGTAATGGTCTCTTCCAGTTGTGCGATTTGGGCGTCTTGCGATTCGAGAATCTCGCGCATTTGCTTGATGATTTGTGCTTGGGAACGGACAACTCCTTGTTGCGTTTCCAGAGTCTCTTGTTGGACTTTGATCGTCTCAGAATCAGATAACATAATCTCTTCGTAAAGTTGCATGATTGAATCCGGTTGAGACTTGGTGTCTGACTGGGGTGGTTTGATGGAATATGGCGGAGGTGGCTGATTATGGACTGGAGGGTCGCGCAAGATCTGATGTGTGTCGATGTTCGATATATTTGCGGAAAACGGCGGCTTCGTCGTACGACGGTGCTGGGTTGGTGTATGCTCTTGAGAGTGGCGAAGAGGCCGTGGATTGCTTTCACGATCTCCACGATATGAGGCTCTTCGCGAAAGTGAGCGTGTGGTAGGTCCAGCCTTGCTACCCGCTTGCATCTGAATGGTGTAACGAAAGGCTACATTCATGTTGATCGAGCATAGGATGCATGCGCATGCAACTATGAAGCGAATGCAATGCATGAAGAGTACACTCCACGCTGTAATGTCTGTTTCAAAGTAATGGTTTGCCATCTTGGGTTCGATCAGTGTATCATCATCGTCGTGAAGAGGCAGGACAGGCCTTTGTTTATTAGCGGCCGCCGGTCGACGCCTCCTGCAATGGTGTGGCTGTGACTAGGTCTCGGGCATCTTGTTTGCGCGTAGTGGTGGGTAAATGGGTGTTCACGCGGCGTTCTCACGCTGCCAGTGAGACAAGCGCATTCTCACCTCGACCTGCGATTGGTCCTGCAACGATGACTCTGAAACACCACACCTTCGATCCATTGTCACACGCTCAACACAGGCAATATTTATAATTTGGCGATCAAGTTCGTATAGGGTAAGTCGCGTAATAGATGTTACAAGTTCTGTCCTAGTGGTTGAAGCCTCGTTGCGTGAGCCTGCACGGTGTGCTTGTCCCTCTAGGCTGCCTAGCGCCTTCAGCGGCGGCCCGTTCCTTCGACCCGCAAACATCGTCGCCTTCCTTGTCAGCTGTCACGTCCACATTTTCACTCTTGTTCGGCTTGGCTTGCCATTGATCAGCTCCTTCTGCTCTTGGTACTGTCAGCAGTGGTGGTCTGGCAACGAATGGAGGCATGGGGAACCTCCTCTGCCTCCCTTTCCCTGATCACATTGTCCTCAATCCTCACCCATCGCTTTTGTCCAATTTTGCCACCATGGCTTACCAGTAGCGCCATCAGAATAGATTTCAATTGCTGTAAGTGGAAACACGGGTCGTCCAAAACGAATGTGAGCCTTTGTTACTCCAAAATTAAAAAGAGATATCTGTTAGAGATTGCGCTGTCTTATGAAGCCATCACATCTAGGATTACTGGCGTTGGGAAGCAAGGTTGTGCGAGAGTGGCTCAGCTGTGGTTCTTGTGTAACCGATGTGTCACCGGGACATCACCCAATGCGTAGGGTAAAACATCAACCTGCCACTGCCATCGGTAAGCCGCCCAGGGCATGAGCACAGTCTACCAGAGCTCCTCACAAATCTTGCTGTTGGCTGCTAGCCATTTCCACTCGTTCTAAGCGAGTGAAGACGATGGCGAGACGCCGATGATCGTCGTGTCAAATCGTAACTCGTGTCACCAAGCATTGGAAAGGGTTCTGGGGAATGGAGTCTTGTCCGATGCTTTTTGATTGCACACCACGTTCCTGGGTCCGCTTACACGACTACAAGTTGCGGCAATCATGAGATTCGTTGGATATGATGCAGTCGACAAATGCTCAGTCACTTCTCGTGGAGCTTTTACACTTCAGGACCCGATCTCGCAAGCGTGATACTACGGGGACCTACCATCACCATTGCCTGTTTTCAGTCCAACGTGTCTTCGCAACCATCTGCTCCCCATTGTAAAACCCCTGGCATTATCTGGAGAAACACGTTCAAACGTAGATCGCACCAAAATGAGCAATTGCTGGCAAATGGAATTGGCGCGATGGCCAATGAGAGGTTGTTTCCACCTGGCAGTCGTCGTCAGGCCTACTCATTCCCCTGGTTCGCTAAAGCCAAGCATTCCAAGATCAATGGCCATTGTCGCGCTTCTACCTTGGTATCGAGGCTATTGTCAATACAAGCAGTATAAAGTCTCGCATGCAAGCACTTTTGACCTGTTACCGTAATCTCGTCTCTGCTCGTTTTATTTCAGAGAACATTTGTCCCTCTCTTTGCATCTCTACCTCTGCTCAAGTGTTCTCACACTTAGGCTTAGGAGAGGTTCTAACAAACAGTGTTTCCTTGCGTTTTTTCTATCATGTTTGCAGTTTGCAGAGCACAACTTTTGAACATATGAGACAGTCTAACTCTGCCTTTGGCAGCAGCTAACTGTCCCAAAGGTCAAGTCTACCAACTTCCCACCGCACACCTACCGAGGTTGTTACAGCCTCCGCAACGAAACGACATCTACCCTACTGCTCACAGGTCCCGCCAGCGAAGGACGGGAAGACCTGACGCAGCAATGGTGCCACGACTACTGCACGATCGACAACCGGCCCGCAAGCAAGTACTTTGCTATTGATGGTGGCAAAAATTGTCGCTGCGGAAACACGCTCTCGTTCACACCCACGGATGACCCGTCGGCCTGTCAAATGTTCGCCGCAGGCGACGCCTCACAGGCAGAGGCAGGCGGAGATGAGGATAATGCGAGCGTATGGGAGAACTACGATTACGTCCCCAAGTCCTCCTTGTTCCTACCGGACTCCCAGGACTATCTAGGGTGCTTCCAGACCTTCATGGATGAGGAGACCTACACGCCACTACTCGGTACCAACCAGCGGGAATTCTCGGACATGACGCAAGAAGCTTGCCGCTACTACTGTGTGGCTACAACCCAACCCCCGAGCAAGTTCTTCGGTATCGGACTTAGTGGAACAACCTGTTTCTGCGGCAACTCGTACGCATTCGAGCACACGGACGAACCATCCCTCTGTCAAGATGGCGCCATAGGCAACAGAACGCAGGCAGGCGGAGACGAAAAGCACATGAACGTGTGGTACAACATCGACTTCCGCCAGCCTACCACCACTGGCCCTGCTCCAACTGTATCGCCAATCGGTACACTTTCGGAAGAAGGAACTTGCGGTGGCGACACCGGCTTCAACTGTATCGGCTACATCGATGGTGAATGCTGCTCCAACTACGGATGGTGTGGTCGTGAATACACACACTGCGGCGTTGACAACTGTGATCCTGCTTTCGGAAAGTGTGGTGAAGACAACATCCCTGGTTTCACGAGTGTTACGTACATCGTGCCCAGCACAGAACTCACGTCCCCAACCGCCGTCCCGAGCGGCACACGCGTCTCTGATGCCGGTGAATGTGGCCCTGCATACGAACAAAACTGTGTCGGATACGGGAGGGGAGAATGTTGTTCACAGTGGGGATACTGTGGTGACACAAACCTTCACTGCGACGCTGGATGTCAATCCGACTTTGGAAATTGTCTTCCACGTCTTGTGGTGACCTCTTCCGCTAGCCTTCCATCGGCCACTGAATCGCCATCTTCTACTGGATCGCCATCGGCTACCGAATCCCCATCGGCTGCTACGCCGACACCTTCTGCAGTGGTACGTCCCTTTCTCACTACTCTGCGTTCAAAAGTTGTGGTCTGCAAACCAAAAATATGATACAAGGTAAGTATAATTTGTGATACCAGTTGCTTGGTGTGCGCTTCGGCCCACGCCCCATAGTAGCAAGCAAGAGCTGGACGAGTCCTGGAATTGGACATGACTTGGATGGCCGATTATTTCGACATAATTTCACTTGTAAGTTCCCACCTCATTGCTCCATGACAATGTCTTTTCACCAACTAGGGAAAAATACCAATTCACTCTCTAAACCCTACTGCCCGTACAATTCCTTGTGAGTATCCACTCCCTCGCTTAAGATATTGTCAACACAAAGTCTAGTTGTACACACACTCGAAACTTACACTCAAGTTACCGAACGAACATCTTGTCAATGACAAGTCCACAGCCAATTAAGTCCAGTACTTTATCACCTTACACCAACTGCTTGTACCTTGTAAGCCCCCGTGTCTCTCTGAGTTCCTATACTACGCATATCCTAGGAACTACGCTCCACCACTACTCAAACACAGCGACAAGCAACCACTCCACGTCGATAGGAAATGATTTGTAAGTTCTACCTCACTCAGCAAGACACATCTATAGAACTTCTAGGTACTCACAAGAGCTCTTACCTTCCCTTTCACCCCTCGAGGCATAATGACCATCCTCATCGATCAATCAGTAAGTGTTGTTACTTCGCGTCTTCTTCACCTAACCACATCAAGTTATCGCGATCTTTTTAACCATCATGTGGTTACGTCCTGACATATTATCGATCCATGACTGCTCGTAAGTGTTTCAACTGCCGTCTTCTTAGCCTTACCACACCACGACTCCAAGATTGTTCTGACCATCACTCAGTTTCGTCCAGGCATAGTAGTGGCTCTCCGCGACGGTACGTATATTCACTGAAATGACTTCTTCATCTCTAATCACATCAAGGCATAAGTCCTCCTCGATCAACGAGTAAGTGTTTCCAACAACTTCCTTCTTCAACTGCTCACGCTGAAGTATTCTGACATCTATACACAGACAGGAGTATTTGGTCGTGTAAGATGGATCAAATATCGAAGAAGAGTGTATTCTAAATTCATGAATTGGTATGGGAGTGCAAAGGTAAGCTTTCTTAGTTGTATGAATGGTAGACGTCTTGTTAACAGAGGGCAGATACAATGAAGAACTATGAGTGGTCGCGTACATTGGTTTCAACTTATTCAAGTGTCCTTTTACAACACAAAGATCACCTTTGGCGGACAACTAACACCGCTGATAACACACGACTCTCATCAAATCTGCCCTTCCCCTGTCCACACACTCAGACCTCAACAAGTACATCCCCCCTGACATTAACAACTCTCAAAGGCAACGCCCTCTCACTAACCGTCGCATTCCTCACCATTCCCTCCCCATCCCACTCAAAATCCACAACCCCACCCCCTCTGACCCTCAACCCCTTTACATTCCCCTCTCCCCACGCCTTGGGAATTGCCGGACCCAACACCACCTCCCTCACCCCCTCCACCCCATGTTCCACCGGCAAATCAACAACAAGCATACTCAACACCGCACCCCCTAGCCCAAAATTCGCGTCAATTTGAAATGGCGTCGCAACCCCACTATACATACTCAACCCATTATCTGCGAAATTCTCCTGAATGGCGTAGCGCAGATGAAAATGCGCTTGCTGTGTATCATTGAGACGGGCCCAGCATGCCGCGCGCCAGACCTTTGCCCAGCCAGCATTTGCATCGGCGCCGTTGCCATTCCCGCGGCTGATCAGCTTTGCGCGAACGGCGGAGGAAATAGTGTTGTTGGTGTAGCCGGAGAGGAAAGATGAGAGAGAGTAGCCTGGGTACCAGCCTACGAGCTCGGAGAGGTGGCGGTGAGTATCATTTTCAAATTCATAGCCGTAGGAGTCTGGGAGTTTCCATTCTTTGATTTGGGAGAAGGAGCCGATGTGGAAGCCTTTGTCGAGGCGGGAGAGGGATGTGGATATGTTTGTTGTGAAGGCTGTGTCTGGGTCTGATATGAGTGGGGACAGGGTCAGTACGGCGTCGAAGACTTGGTGGATGAGTTGTTGGAAGTGTGCGCAGGCAAAGGTTGTGGGTCCGTGTTCGGGGCTGTTGCAAGGGTTTACGACGAGGCTGTTGTCGTTGGTGAAGGTGTCGGGTTGGAGTTGGGACAGCCAAAATTCTGCGACGCCTTTGAGGAGAGGGTAGCCTTGGGTGGTGAGCCAGGTGGTGTCACGCGAGTAGTCCCAGTGGTCGAAGACGTGTTGCATCATCCATGCGGCGGCGGCGGCGTAGTTAGCCCAGGATGCGCCACTCTTCATTCCGGTGTGGCCGAAAATGTTCATTTCATTGTGGACGACCCAGCCTGGGGCACCGTAGACGAGTTCGGCGGTTTCGTGGCCTCTTGGTACCCAGTTTTCAGTCATGTAATCCCATAGTGGTGACTGGAGGTCGGTAAGGCCTGTCTGATCTGCTGTCCAGTGGTTCATTTGTAGGTTGATGTTTGCATGGTAGTCGGCAGACCATGCGGCAAATAGCCCTTCGCTCCAACGACCTTGTAAATTTGGAGGAAGGGAGCCGGGACGTGAGCTAGAAATGAAGAGGTAATTGCCGTAGTCGAACAGCAGGCTCTCTAGATAGGGATCTCCGGCTATGTTGTCTGAGTTGTAACGCTCGATCAGGTCTGCCGTTGGCACCTGAGATGAGTTGAGATTGTCGGGTAGGTTAAGCTCGAAGCGGCCAACAAGAATATTGAAATCCTTTATATGAGCACCTTCCAGCTCAGCTAATGTTCTAGCGGCAGCCTTTTGCGTTGTGGACTCTACCAATGGGCCTGGATCTTCGCTGCGAAAAGAGTAGCCAGATTCTGCTGTGCCTTTCTTCTGATCGTAGTTCGTTCCGGCGCCGACGACGATCGTGACAGACTTTGTACCATTAGTCGGAGTTAGGCTCAGGGCAGTAGTGCCGTTGGCACACGACGATGCAATACCTCCAGCAGAAATTACCCGAGCGATTGCTTCATAACGCATACCCTCCTGTGGAATGAGCTGTGTGACACCACGAAGCCTCAGACGATCCGATCCGCAGGTAAGATCTTTCAGCTCAGGGTTCACCAAGCCGTTGTCAAGCCCTACGAGTAGTTCCGGCAGCCCGCCTGACGCTTGCACATTATAGACGCATACTTGATCCGGAAACGAGCAGAAGATCGTAGTCTCGATGTCATCACCATTTGCCTTGTATTGTGTCGTATGAATTCCATTAGTAAGATCGAGAGTGCGTGTATATTCGGTAATGGAGATATTGTTCCCCTGATGGCTGGGAATTGTGACGCTCAAGTTGCCTAGGACTTGGTAGGAGCCATAGAAATTATCATTTCCGAGTAGTTCGGTCACATTGCCTGTGCCATTGGTGAAGATCCAATCTCGGATACCAGGAAGCGCTTGAGCGACAGGCGAAGTTGGGTTACCGCCAGTATAGTTCTGACAATATTAGTATTTGACTAATTTCCATTAACCATGAAAGCGATAGCTTACAGCATTATCAAACGGTCCACCAGACCATAGACTGTCGAGATTCAAGTTTATAACCTCTTGACCGGCTGGGCCATATGGCATTGCCCCAAGTCGTCCATTTCCCAGTGGATACGCCGTTCGAATGATGTCGCTTGCGTTAGCAGGCACTCGCGACCACAGTGACTTTGCCTGGACCACTCCGGTAGAAACCACAATAGAAACCACCAAGAGCCTTGCAAGCGATCGCTTTGCCATGCTGACCATGGACGTGAGCATCAACAATACAAGGTCGACAATACTTATAGATACGAGTGTCCTATGTTCATTTGTAGCTACAATGGTACTCATATGACGACTAATCGATGCACTATGCGAAACAAACTAGGATGTACTGCGGGGAAACTTATATTACTTGCATGCACTTCGATCCGTCAATTGCTGTCAAGATATTCCGTAGTTCAGCCTTGGACCAGATTTCTTCCGTATTGCATCGCGTCCCTTGTCTTCTCCAATAAGACGCTTCCAGCCTTGTGGTCCTAGACCGAGCATGACGATGCAGGGCTGTACAGACCGTAGGTAGTATACAGGGCTTGCATCGTCCATCGCTACGTCGGTACAGCTCAGCTCGTGACTGCGTAGCGGGGTGAAACATGATAACACCGGGAGTACACAGTGAGACGACAGGTATGGCGCATTTTGATCTTGTCTGGCAGACGCAACGTGAAATTGAAGGACCACCTAGGCACCTGGGCATTAGGGCACGCGCACGTGATGTCGGTGTTTTGATTGACCGAGGCCGCGCTAACTTTCGTGGGTGATCATCTCATCATACAGCTCCCACCCGTTGGCATATAGACAGGCCAATTGCACACAATGAGGTCGCCGTACACGTGCAGACAATGTCTGTCGCTCGTAAAGAGATCGCAGCCTGCGATTCGACCCTCATCCGCGTTTCGACCGCTTGCACAGAGAGTGTCTTCGCAGCGAAATCACTCCACCAAAGGTCCCGCACCGCATAAGCTCACCATCCCACATCGCAACCTTTCTACAACCCTACAGAAAGCCGCCGCGAAGCCATTCGAGCCTTACGAATATGTCGACCCAGAGGGCATCCGACGGACGCTTATGCTGACGGAAGACAATCTCTTCAACTCTTTCACCAACTCTCCGATACCTCAAATACGGAAACGAGCAGCCTTTATGCGCCAACATGCCTACTGCCCGCATCCTTCACATCAGCCGACACGTGCGCCGAGAAACGCCATGGACTTGGAGGCGCGCAAGTCGGCTGAGACTGGGACCCCGCCAGCACACGTAGACTTTGAATGCCCCGACTGTGGCATTCCAGTCTATTGCTGTGAGGAGCACTGGGCGGACGACTACGAAGCACATCTTGAAGTCTGCGATGTACTTAGGCAGGGCAACGAAGACGACCATGACTTGCGCAGTGGGCGGTTTTTCAGCGAGTTCCAGTTTGCTGAGCCGCAGATTGAGGAAATTCTGGTCAACATGACGAGCTGGGACACGTATTTATACACACGAGACTTCGATGCGCTGAACAAGGACCGCGAGATGAGACAGGCGACCAAGCTGCTCACATACCCAATGACCATTGCCAGCATCATCAACGAGTTGAGCCCCTACAATATCCGCAAGAACGGACGCATGACACCAGAGGGGCTCAAGAGCTTTAGTGGTGAGCATAGTCCACGTTCATTCTCACCCTCAGAGCACTGACACAAACAGCCCTGCGACACACCCTCCATCCCCCACGAACTGGCGGCGGCGACACCTGGAAAAACGCCCGCATCGCGCCGCCCTCCGTGCGCCTCTTCATCCTTGGTGCGCGCGCCGAATCTTCCCTACCTCGTGAAACCTGGATGCAGCTCTCCTACCTCTTCCACCGCGTACAGTTCTCCATAAACTTCATTGGCCCCGAAGCAATGGCAAATCGCGAGAACGAGCTCCCCCTCCCCGAGCGCACACCCCTCAACCCCTTCGGCGCCGTCATCGAAGACCGCATCAGCAACGCCATGAAAATCAGCACCTTCGTAGAACACTATCATAACATCCACAAGACAGGGTACTTTTATCCCTACGACCCATACTTTGACTGCTTCGTTGTGTTCCACCCCGGCTTCGGCAACGCAGCAAGTATGCATGAGTGGGAGGAGACATTGCCGCTATTGTTGGAAACTAAGGTCCCAATCATCGCGACAGGATACTCGCCATGGGATACGGACCAGGATGTGCAGCATCTACAGAAGAGATTCGGGAACGAAATGGACATTCTACTTGAGCCTGGCGAGAATCTCTTCCGGAGTCTGAGGTGGGATTTGAATGATTTGGATCCGCATGATGTGACATGTAGTAACTGGGGCGTCTACGCGTTCCGCGGCAAGCGGTATGAGACGACGAAGAAGGAAGAGAATGTCGAGGTGCATAGTGAGAGAACTGCTTGAGGATGGACTGTATTGTGAGAATGTATCAGTATGTACAAAACGATGTCTCATACGCACTCTCTCGGTGTCTGCATACAGTCCGTTGATCTAGCAGGCCAAGTCGATTGCGCTCAATGTTCCATGGCTGCGATTAGGACACTTCTCACCGACTCACAGGTCGGGTGGGCACTACTTTGCACGTGGGATATAGTGTGACCACATCATTCTGGGGACGCACACATTGGTTGAAATCGGCCCTTCTGTTCCAAACCATCGCAGATCTTGAATCAGAGACGGTGATTGTCATTTGCCTTAGCTACAACCTACAATCAATATAGGTGAACGACCTGCTTGCTCTGGTCTCTGCGTTTCTCGCAAGATTTCAGAAGGCTTTGGTAGATTCAGACTGTCGAACGATTCATCGCCACTTCATGTCTGATGTCAACTATCGTCGGTTAGGCAAATGGTACTTACCTCATTGAGACTAGCTGTGTGCCCAGATCGAATGCCCAGAGTTTCACGCTCCGCTATCAAGCCTCCAGTGACACCACGCTCCAAAGTATGCATTTGTCTCAGATCCTTTTGATTGATGCTTGCCAGCGTAGAATGATGTTAGAATGAGTGGTGCCAGAATCCTATCTCACCTTCTGAAGGAATTCATTCACAAGCTCCAGTACAAAGAGCAGATTCTGCCAAGAGAGAGGCTCCGTCCTATCCGTTCGCCATGCAATCGGTACAATCACCAACGATCATCTGCCCGTTAGTGCTGAAAAACGTTGAGAGCCAAGCCGTTCACTTGCGCTCAATGCTTCTTGGCAGCTAACCTACAAACTCGAGCTCAAGTACATAAGTTGTGGAGGGCCCAACCAAGTCTCAGCAACACTTTCCAGCGCAAAGTTACTGACCACCTATTACTTAAACTTCACCTTCAGAATAACCTACTAGTACTCCTATCCCCGTCGTAAGAACCACTACATTGCCAATCAAGGCACGAATTCGGAGGAGTAGTCTGTTCCGCCCACCCCTACTGAAGTCTTTATGGAGTATACACGTAATATCCATATCACCCATCACCTCTACGGCCTACATAGTAGCCCGGAGGACACAACTAAGAAACACGATCGAATCTGAACTACAGCTCATCCACGTATTTGAAGAAAGAGCACTCAGCAATCAGTCCGTACTATTCGGAAATCAACGACCACCATTTCCAAAAATGGGGAGGAAAGCAGTTGATCTTGAGGGTCATGTCAGTGGACAGTCAAACAAACCGCTCTCACTTCCGCCACACAGCCTGACCTTGGACCAAACTGTGTCCGAACTCAAGACCGCAACCTGGAACGGCCTCGATGATGCTGAAGCAAGCCGCCGACTCGAAGAATATGGCCCAAATGAACTTGGAGAGATGAAGGGTGTATCGCCTGTCAAAATCCTCGTCGCCCAGGTCGCCAATGCCATGACTTTAGTGTTGATTCTCGCAATGGCGGTCAGCTTCGGTATCTCCTCGTGGATTGAAGGTGGCGTCATCACCGCGGTCATTACACTCAATATCGTTGTGGGATTCTTCCAAGAATGGTCTGCGGAGAAGACGATGGATTCTCTGCGTTCTTTGAGCTCTCCTACGGCACGTTTGATCCGTGGTGGTCAACAGGTCACTGTACCTTCGGCTGAGGTTGTGCCTGGTGATATCATCGAAGTGAAAACCGGCGATACGATTCCTGCTGATATAAGGTATGTTTTAGTTCTTCATGAGTCTTCAAGCGTACGTTGCAGAAGCTAACACTCCTATAGAGTTTTCGATGCCGTCAACTTTGAGACAGACGAAGCGCTCCTCACTGGTGAATCCCTACCTGTACGCAAACAAGAGACGGGGACTTTCGCCGAGAAGATTGGCCCGGGTGATCGCCTAAACGTTGCGTATAGTTCGTCAAATGTCACCAAGGGCCGTGCCAAGGGCGTTGTATTCGCAACCGGACAGTACACTGAAATCGGCGCCATCGCAGTTCAACTGAGGGAGACTAAGTCAAAGGTCCACCCTGTCAAACGCAAAGAGGATGGCAAAGCGAAACCACATCGCTATGTCGAAGCATACACGCTTACCTTCACTGACGCGGTCGGACGCTTCCTTGGTGTGAATGTTGGAACACCGCTGCAACGCAAACTTTCCAAGTTGGCAATCTTGCTGTTTTGCACAGCAGTAGTGTTCGCGATTGTCGTCCTTGCGGCTAACAGGTTCGACTCGGGACAAGAAGTCGTCATCTACGCTGTCGCGACCGGCCTTTCCATGATCCCAGCAAGTCTAGTAGTCGTGCTCACCATCACTATGGCCGCTGGCACAAAGAGCATGGTCAAACGCAATGTCATTGTGCGCAATCTCAAGTCTCTAGAGGCTCTGGGAGGAGTAACAGACATTTGCTCTGACAAAACTGGCACATTGACGCAAGGCAAGATGATTGCGCGCGGTGCATGGATTCCAGGTGTCGGAACGTACACGGTTGAAAACTCGACTGCTCCACAAGATCCAACAACTGGCGAAATCCTCTTCGGCTCCGGTGCACCCCAAACTCTTGATCTCAAAGCTGGAGGTTCTGCCTGCGGTGATGTTGTTTCCCCAGAGAAGATTGCGGGCCACAAGCATGGCCGCTTCCAGCACTTCCTGAACACTGCGTCTCTGGCGAATTTAGCAGCTGTCAAGCAGAACAAGGCCGGTGCATGGGAAGCACATGGTGATCCCACAGAAATCGCAATCCAGGTTTTTGCTGCTCGATTCGGTATGAACCGAGAAGAGCTCGCCAAGGGTGAATCACCCGAGTGGCAAGATCTGGTTGAACTTCCTTTTGACTCCGATGTCAAACGCATGTCTGTCATCATGAAGCACACAAGTGGGAATTTTGTCTTCACCAAGGGAGCTGTCGAGCGCGTCATCCAAAACTGCACCACCTACCTAAGCGATGATGAGAGTGGATCAAGCCCAGTCACCGAGGCTTTCCGCAACGAGATCTTGCAGAACATGGAGGCTTTGGCTGGGCTTGGGCTACGTGTACTCGCACTTGCCAGCAAGCAGTATCCGCAAGAAGTCGAGAAAGGAGCTGAAGTAGATCGCGTTTCCGTGGAGTCGGACCTGGTTTTCCGTGGCCTTATTGGACTTTACGATCCGCCTCGCCCTGAATCTGCACCTGCAGTACGTCAATGTCACGAGGCAGGAATCGAAGTTCATATGCTCACCGGTGATCATCCCGAGACAGCAAAGGCCATCGCAATCGAAGTCGGTATCTTGCCTTCGGCTAATCGCATGAAGCGTATCTCCGCAGACGTCGCCCGGTCGCTGGTCATGACTGCTTCTGAATTCGATAGTCTGACTGATGATCAAGTCGACGAGTTGCCTGTCTTGCCTTTGGTGCTGGCGCGATGTGCACCCAGCACCAAGGTTCGCATGATCGAGGCTTTGCATCGAAAGGGAAGATTCTGTGCTATGGTATGTCAATGATTGCTTACAGTTCTTGCTCCCTAGCTAACATGTAACCAGACTGGTGATGGTGTCAACGATTCGCCCTCGCTCAAGCGTGCTGATGTCGGCATTGCAATGGGACAAGCTGGTTCAGACGTTGCGAAGGTAAGAGACCCGCATTCTGGCCTACTATTTGGCACATGCACAACCTGCCCTGAAGAATGCTTTCTAACACCCAACAGGAAGCTTCCGACATCGTTTTGACCGATGACAACTTCGCATCCATCCTAGCCGCAATTGAAGAAGGCCGCCGAATCTTCGACAACATCCAAAAATTCGTGCTCCACGTTCTCGCGGAAAACGTCGCTCAAGCAGGGACATTGTTAATCGGCCTAGCATTCAAAGATTCCACTGGTCTCTCCGTGTTTCCCCTCGCCCCAGTGCAGATTGTCTGGATCATCATGGCAACATCCGGGATGCCGGACATGGGTCTCGGTTTCGAGAGAGCCGTACCAGACATCCTACAACGCCCACCTCAGTCTCTGAAAACAGGCATCTTCACCCTCGAATTCCTCATCGACATGGTCGTATACGGACTCTGGATCACAGCCCTCTGCCTAGCCAGCTTCGTTCTCGTCGTATTCGGCTTCGGAGACGGTGACCTAGGTAGCGGCTGCAACGAAACCTACAGTGAATCATGCAAACTTGTATTCCGCGCTCGCGCCACAACTTTTGCCTGTTTGACTTGGTTCGCCCTCTTCCTCGCGTGGGAAATGATCGACATGCGCCGTTCCTTCTTCCGCATGCAACCCGGTTCAAAGCGCTACTTTACGCAGTGGATGTTGGATGTCTGGCGTAACCAGTTCCTCTTTTGGGCTGTTTTCGCAGGCTTCATTACGCTTTTCCCGCTCATCTATATCCCTACGTTGAATACGGTGGTGTTTAAGCATGCGCCGATTTCTTGGGAATGGGGGATTGTGTTTGTTGCTGCGGGTGTGTTCTTCGCGGGCGTGGAGACGTGGAAATGGTGCAAGCGGATCTATTTTCGGAGAAAGGCACGCGCGGCGACTGGGACGAATGTTAAGGACTTGGATGTGGAGGACCGCGTCTTTGGTCGCTACTACACTCAGGGATCGGATGATTCGTCAGCTGAGAAGGTGTGATGGAAGACGGTGTGAGAGCAGTTGCGCAGTGGTCAGTGGTCAACGGAGCTAACCATGGCTGCTGTTGCTTGCTGGCGAGGCGGAAAAAGGGTCTCGAGATGCTTGTGTTGTGCGGGGAGTAATGTCGCTCGTTATGCATTCCTACTCCGAGATGGGTTGGTTGAATCACGCTCTTTAAATTGATATTTTGAAATTAGTTTTAAACAATGAAACACTCACTTGAAGAAACCCCGCTATGACATTGGCTTTGCGGTTGCCCTGATGCATGCATTATAGCGAGCTCGATCACATCATATATGGGACATGTCGTTAACGATCCCTCACCTCTTGTAATCCTGGGTGCCTAGCCATCCAAAGCCATCCAATCTTTCTGCATAAGTTGACAGTATTTGTAACATCGAGCGCGAATTTGTCAGAAAAAAGTAGGAGTTGCATTCATACCAAACTACTAGCAAAAGACTATGCATTCAGAAGGAAACTACGGCAAACGAAACCAAGAGTACCAATACGCGTCAAGAAAGGAAAACCAACCCTCTCAGAGCTTTCATTTCCATCGGCTTTCCACACCAGGACTACAGACTGACGTCTCATTTCGCAACAGCGGCGCCCGTCTCCTGGGGGACATGGTTATCCCTCTCATCATACACACTCCTGTACACCATGCGAAATGCCATATGCGCAAATGCCGTACCAATCAACGCACCAACAACGACGTCAACAGGGTGATGCTATCCATCCCTGATCTTGCTGAGAGAAAGCAGGAGCGCAACCAACCACGGTAGGGCGAACAGGATAAGCTTCCAGTGTTGGATGCGGCCAGTCTTGGATGCGGTTCCTGGAGCAGCAGTAGTTGGGTCTCCGGCAGTGGCGGGCTTCTCTTGGACGGTGGCAGGAGCAGAAGCAGCGGTTGGGATAGCCTTGGCGGCAGCCGGAGCAGTACCTGTGGCTGGGGGGGCATTTGTACCCGGGACTGTGTCTGCGGCAGCAGCATCTTCAGACAAGTTGCTCCTGCGTCCATGTCCAAAGACCTTGTATTTGGCGTTGAAGTACAAGGCGAGGAAGCCGAAGCCAGCAAATGCAGCACATGCGTGACCAGATGGGAAGCTCATCTGCGCTTCATTCAACTGACTCTTTGTGCCACTGGTACAGACACGGTCTGCCTGGTAGTATGTGAGAGTAGCAGGGATGGTTGGACGGCAGACATCAAAGAAATGTGGGCGCAAGCCACCAATGAAGACCTTGATGAGGGCTTGGAACAGTGTGGCCGTTGCAAGCGCGTAGCCGAGACCGATGAGCTGGAGTACGTTAGTATGAATTCTCAAGGTGAAAGGACGGCTCAGGATATTCAAGATGTCGGTACCACATACCGCAGCGTTCCCATCACTGAAGTTCCGCGTGCCCCAGAGCGCAATCGCGCCCATGATAGCCGCCGGCACCAGATAGCTCAACAGAGCACTCGTCAAGGTGGTGATGTACTCGGGTCTAAGAGGCTGGCCATACCTGCGACCCCACGCACTCGTCTCGATGCCAGGGTAGAGAGGGAAGTAGCGCGGCATGATTGGGGAGACGAACAGATAGATAAGCAAAGCAGCCAGTGCGCACAGGAGAATCGTGAGAATATCGAGCCAGTTGTCGCGCAGCCAAGTGCGAAAGGGAGGGCGTGAGCGGAAGCCTGGAACAAGAGGGGCACTACGGCGGGGAGGTCTGATTGTGGTATTTGATTCGACATCACTGTCTTGGGCAGGAACAACAGGAGCTGTGGGTGGTGGAACTGCTGCAGCTGAAGGTCCCACCGTTGGAGCGCGAGCGGCTGGACCTGGAACGGTGGGAGGAGTAGCTGCTGGAGGAGGTACTGCAGGACGAGGAGCCGCAGGATACTGACCGACGTGCATGCCTGATCTTGTAATGGGTGATGTTGATACTGTACTGGTAATCCCTATTGCAAGCTGAAGATGGATGCTGATGAAGAAAGTGAAGAGAAAAGAAACGTCGACGTGGCAAGCAAGAAGACGCAAACAACGCTAACATGTTAATGTTGCTGCGTGTCGTCATCTCAGTTGACTCGAAGGAGGTGCGAAGTTGACACGGTAGGCGCAGATTTGCAAGCACGTGAGCTGACATCGTGAGGCAGTAACGAGCATCGCAACAAAAGCGGAAACTAGCATAAGTAATCTCGCCATTCTCCAATGAAAGGCATCAAGAGACAACAGATCTTTATGATCATCAACGACTTGCACAACACTCCCACCATTTCTACCCCAATAGAACATAAGAACATCCTTCCCATCCACAAACCCCCGCCGTCTCAACGCTGCCGAAGCCACGCTCTCAATCATCCCCGGCACCCCACACAAATAACCCCCCTACACTTACTCCGGGCCCAAACAAACCTCTCTCACAACCTCCTCATCCACATGTCCCTTTCTCGCTCCCCACCCCTCCCCAAGATGACTAAGCAGATGCTCAACCTCCAATCTATCCTCTCCCTTGGCCACAGAATCATCCGACTCCTCCGTAAAAAACATTCTTCTGGATTTGATCAGCATCCAGCACGCGAATATGCGCGTTATCTGTTCGGTCGAGTACAACGCGCACAGTGAGTGCGTTGCCCGGGTGTTATACAGCTTCCATCCAAGATAATGAAGACTTTTATTGAATGTATACTTTTTTTACCGCTTAGAGAAGAGGAGCCGTGGCCATTGTGGATTATTTCGCCTGTTGGGTCACGAAGCTCAATTACCTCGGTTGGGTGAGGTGAACCAGTCTGGAATGTCTGTCTACTTGATGCTGCTATTATCTGGAAGAGTAATTAGAGGTATGAGTGGGTAAATAAACTTGTGTAGTAAGCACTGCATTCGTTGTAAATAACTGAGCCATCGACATCAATGCAAAAGTTATGGACAAGGTACTTGAGTCAATCTGAGAATGATACTAAACAACATGCTTACAATGCGTTCCAAAAAAAGTTCCCAATCCAGTTCAAACCGATTTCCATCATAGAAAAGGAAGTTCGAGACTTACACGAGAAACGCCAGAGCAGGTACAGACAATAGTGAGGACCCAAGGGGGAAGAAGGAGAGATCCAGCAAGTCACCAACTCAAACCCCATGGGGGTGAGTCAAGGTGACAAGCTGCGATCGTCAAACCCAACTTCCCACTGTATCGACACCATCCATACTATACATACCTCAGAACTCTCATGCAAGCCCTGTGCCTCCGAATATATAGTTTGTCGTCGAATCTACTCGAGACCTTAGCGAAAACGCCTGAAAGAGCAGTGGGCCAAACAGCTCCGTCAAATGCAACTCCTCCAGATGCAACTGCGTCGAACGCAACTCTTTCAAAGAAAACTCCGCCAAACCAAACCCCCTCCTCTCCCAGACATTTCCTCCAAATGCAACTCCTGTAACTAACTCCATCAACTCCATCATCTCCATGAATCTACCTCGCACCAAGCAACCACAGCTGCGCCCTCGTGTCCCGGCTGATAGTCCTGTTGCCACCATTTGGCGTCTTGATGATTGCACAATTTCCGTACCAAATGATCTGTTGGCCCTTGAACGTAGTTGGGAGTACCTGCTGGGTCCTCACACGCTTGGGTGCTCGCTCACTCTCTGCCTCGTAATCGACGGGAGGCGTGAAACGCTTGGTGCCCGAGAAATTGGAGGCGTTGACGCGCGAAACACATTGGCGCTTTGCGGGGCTGGGGGTGTTGGGGATGGAGACGGGAGTGAGGGGGGCACGGGGAGTGGTGTTAGGTTCGGCGGTGGCGCGTTTGTAGCCAGCGAGGGAGGTATCAGGTTTGAACTTCTTGTTTGATGTGATGGTGTCCTTTTGCTCGGTCTCGATGGTGGGACGCTTGGCACCTGCAAGAGAGGTATCGTGCTTGGCCTTCTTGTTCGTGGTGGAGGACTTTTCGTACTCACGCTTGGAGTGCTTGGTCAACGGGTCCTCGACGGCCATCTTGTTGAATGCCTGGGTCTGGGCGACTTTGCGGGCGAGCTCATGGATGGGCATGTAGGACACTGGCCCCTGTGAGCTCTCGCAACGACGTCCGTATATGCCCGTTGCAATGTGTCGTGAGAGCTGGTGGACACCGGCAGTGATGGAGGGGCAGTGGCGGGTGATGAGCTTGTGAACCCAAACTACCAGACGAGCGCTATGGCCCTTGATGACCAGGCTGAGAGTGTAACGCTCTTCAGGTGTCAGCTTGTTGTCTATGGCCTCCCGTGCGATGGTGTCGCAGGTCGGGCAAATGAAGGCCTCGACCTTCTTGTCAGCGTTCCGACAGGTAACACCGCAAGGGGCCGAACTCTTGATCCAATGGCCACATGCCAGCTTGTGCTCGTCAATGTGTCCGCACTTGTGGTCTTGAGTATAGTCGGGGGTATAGTATTGAATGCCGTTAATCGTGCCAGAGTAGTCGTCTGGAAGCGGCTTCTCGGCAGTAGAGTTCTCGATGACAACGCGGGGGGCTGGAACCGCTGGTGCCTTGTTAGGGTTGCGGCGGATGTCTTGTTGACGCTTGGGCTGGCGGTTGGAACGATTGTGGATGGTAGACGTGAAACCGGTAGTGGTGTCTTTGCCCAGGTCAATCCTTTCCTCAACATTTGCTTGCTGAGCGCACTGATGGGCGTTGACTCTGCGGCGAGCTCGTCCGTTCGCGCGATTCGCGTTTCGTGCGGTCGAAGGAAACTGAAAGGTCACATGCCTAACAGCCATGTCACTGCGACTATCAGTCAAAGCCCTGTAACGATCAGAACGTTGACTCACGGGTCGTTTCTGTTGTTGTCTTGTTTCAAAATTGAGCCACGAGCTCGCTTTGGTGCCGGCGCATCATTAAAGAGAAAGCTGCTGCCCCTGTGGCTGGAGGTTACAGGAGCAGGTATGGAGGTGGAGACGGGCGCGGAATCAGCCTGTGCCGCCGATGAGGGAGACGTGACATTGGCGTTCGTCGAGCCCGTGTTGCCGTAGCCAAATACGCGCTTGACGCCGCGAGTGAAGAAGTTGAACATGGCTACTGCTTGAGCTTGTTCAAGTGTGGGCGTGTGGGCGTGTGATGGCAACTGTGTACAGGTGCAGAAAGAAGAGAGGTAGGAGAGGGGAGGTGGAAGTCAATAAGTAGGGCAGAGGCGCGTTTGTTGGTGGGGCTCTACCTCGCGCCAAGCGTAGAGCGTGGTGAAGGCGGTTCTTGCACATGCTGATACGAGAAGAGTGCGTTTATTGTGTCTGGTGTATTCAGGCGGAAGCCAGTTCAATCGCGCGATGCACAAAGACAACAGAGCAGGGGATGGGAGACAAGAAGAAGAGGGTATGAGTAGGGCACAGGCCGCGCAGCGTGGCAGCTGTTGGGCCTGTGCGCGGCGAGAAAGCGAGTGAAAGTGACTGCGGGAGCTGGCCGTGATGCATGCGCCCATGTCCGGGAATCGTGTTCTGTCAAGTGTGTCAACGCGATCTGAGCCCTCACATGCTGAGTGAATTGAAACGTGACGAGATATAATGTAATTGAAAAGACGATGTGAATATATAATGTTGAGCGAAAGCGCAACGCAAGGATCATTTGAGCGTTTGTGGACCCAGTTCTTCACCAGCGATTTTGGGATGTCTTGGCTGAGACATGTCTTGGTCGTTAGTTTGCATAGCTTCCAGAACTTCAAGTCCCATGTCATTACGAGGCCCTGTAAAGTTCTTGCGTCCATCTACAAACCACTGGAAGGTACTTATGAACAAGATGATACCAAACGCGACGACACAATAGTCTGACTTGGTTAGCGTAGTCTAGCGTCTTTTGGGTGTCAGGGACTCACTCATATTGCTTGTGGTCACTGGCAGCTCCGGCGGAAAAAGGAATAGTACAGTGGTGACAATAGTATAAGCAATGCCGATAAGGTTCGCAATCCATCCAAATGGGCCTGGTAACGTGAAGGCTCGGGGTGGCAGCATCTTTCTTCCTCGACAAACATTGATGGCAACAGGAATAGCGTAGCTGACTCCAAGAGCGACCACGGAAGCGGCAATGAGCGCGTTGAAAGCACTGCTGGATCCAATGATGATTAAGCCAAATAGAATAGCAAGACCGGCAGCCAGCATCAAAGCATTCAAGGGCTGACCCAGGCGAGGGTGTACCTTTGAGAAGAACTTGGACATGGGCAAGCCACCGTCACGCGCGAATGCATAAGTCATGCGGGAACTGGTGGTCATGATTGCGATTTCCGCAAAGAGGACGCAGATGAGTGGGAACATCAAGAGGCAGACTGCCCCCGCCCGGCTGTTGGTGGCGTTGTACAAAATCTGTAGGATTGGGCCGGCACTGGACGAAGTGATCGCTTCAACATCACCTCCAGAGACAAATAGTAGAACCATGAGGAAGATGAAACCAGTACAGGTTCCGATGGCGACGCAGTAGATCATGATCTTTGGACCCTCGACGGAAGCATTGGGGATTTCCTCAATCATATGGGCAACGGCATCATAGCCAGTAAGCCCAAACCCACCCTGTAGGAGGCCTAAAAGCCATGCGATGCCATCGGGCCAGCCTGTCTCGTTGATGAAGCGTGTGAAGACGAATTCGGCTGACGCATAGTTGGGCGAGGCACACGCCAAGACTGTGATGCAGATGATAGCAAAGCCACCAATACTCCAGATGAAGGCGCCCCGATTAATGTAGGGAAGAAGCCTGTTGAGAAAAGCATTGACGATGAAGGCGATGACGGTCCAGAGAACGTAGATGAGCCAAACTTGATATGGCTTCAAGGTGAAGTCCGGGTGGTAGAGGTAGATGAGACCGGAAATGAGCTGGGATGCAAGAAGGCCGCCTGATGTCGTGAGCGCAATCCAGCCTGAAACGTTGATCCATCCGGTGATCCAGGAGGCGAGAGGCACCCATCGCTTTGGGGTGATGACAGCAACCCAGTGATATCTATAAGTTTGTTAGGCAACATATCGGGTCCTGTTTGGGGCTACGTACTGCCCACCAGCAGTTGGGTATGCTGAGAGGAACTCGGCCATGGATGCTGCAAGACACAAGTTACAGATGCCGGCTGTGACCAGACCCCAGATGACGCTCGTGGAACCTCCGCTGTTGAGTGCTAAACCAAGGGAAGTTGACAACGCAGTCCATGAGTTCAGAATGGCAAATGCGAGTCCCAGCATAGATAGGAGCGAGAAGTTGCGCTCCAGTTCACCCTTGTGGCCGAGGGCTTGGAGTTGGGCCTCGTCATCGAGACGTCCGGGGTCGATTGGCTTCATCGTTCTGAGTGCGAGGGACCCAGTCGATGGCACAGAGACAATGAAGGGGATGTCGAGGGTGAATGTAGCCGTTACAAGACGAGGGTGTAGTCCATCTAAGTACGTCTAGGGAGGAGAGGCGAAGCGTCATGCGTCGCCGTCCAGCCACCGTCGACATCGGCTGGAGCCCATGTCCGGCATGTCCAGCAGCGTACGCGAATTGACTGAAGCTTGTCAAAGCTTAGCCCTCGTGACTCCACAGATAAGATAGGCTGGGGCGGTTTGCCGTGGGTTCGTGGTCAAACATGGGGTAATGGCCAATGGCGGCCGTCGGTTGTCGCTATCCCAACGCTGACGGGCCGCTCCACCAGCACTTGCGAAATCGGGCCCTGGTTCCCTGGGCCTTAGCTTGCGCGTACGATACGCCGTAGACGCGGTTGACAGCTCAGGGAGGGTCGCAGTGTGGGCCTGGAGCGTAGAATATCGGATAGGGCACGATAGTTAGTGATGAGGTTTGATGAGGGTTCCAACCTTGGACGAATACCTAGTGAGGGCTGAGGGCGTGGTCTTGGCATTCCTGCGGCAGCCACAGCCGGCAACGCAGCACCTTGATGGGCACCCAAGTGCAGCACGTACTGCGTAGAGTAGAGGTGCTACACGAGCTGCATCAGGCTGCACATTTCCTCGTCGTCTGCCCAATTCATTCATGGCACCTTTTGCCAATCCAAGGACGATTCTCTGCGCAACTCCCAGCGCCCGTGGTATGAGGTGAAACGGCACGGCCAAGGTCCACACGCACAGCCACAACCTTGGAACTACAGCGATACGGCGCGACCTCCAACACCGCCCTGACATGTTCACACCCCGCCAAACATGATGGCCCAGGCTTGGAATCGCGTCCGTGGGAATCGCCCACCAGAGTATACGCCGTTGCCGCTGACGGAGAAGGAGCCGTCGACATACAGCAAGGCGCGGCGACATGGGCCATCGCCGCCATGGATGAGCGCTGGGCGAGCGGTGCAGGTCATCGCGGGGCTCTTCTGCGCATACGGCATGATCCAGTAGGCAGCGTTTCCCTTTTGATCGTGAGGACAAAAGTGCTGATAGTATGGCAGCCTCGTCTCCGGCTTCCTCTTCGAGGGATGCGATACCCTCTACAGAGGCTACCGCTGCAGCCCCAAGACGTCGCACTTCTGGGGCCAGTACTCCATGTGGTACGCTGTGCCCTCCGACATCGATGTCGCGCCCCCCGAAGGCTGCGAAGTCACCTTTGCCAACGTCCTCTCCCGCCATGGCGGTCGCGACCCGACCCTGGGCAAATCCATCGCCTACCACCTCCTCATCGCTGAAATCCAAAACACCAGCACCGCATACCCGGGCGAATTCGGCTTCTTGAAGGACTACGAATACAATCTTGGCGCGGATCAGCTGACAGATGCTGGGAGACATGAAATGGTCCTGTCAGGGCTGCACTTTTACAAGCGCTATTGGGGCTTGGTCCAGCACAATCCACCCTTTGTGCGTTCAGGCGGCCAAGATCGCGTCGTAGAGTCGGCTGAGAAGTGGCTAAGCGGCCTCTATGGAGTACAAGGAAAGAAGGCCAAGGACATCGATCTTATCATACCAGAAGGCGCAAAGTGGAACAATACCCTCTCTCATGATACCTGCCCTGCGTTTGAGAGTGGCCCTAGCCACGGTCTCGGAGGGAGAGCGATGACTATCTGGGCTTCCAAGTTCGTTCCGCCTATCCAGGAGCGCGTCAACGCAGCATTGGGCACAGAACTCAGCCCGACCTCCATCATCTACCTGATGGATATGTGCCCCTTCGATACCCTGGCTGATCCAAAAGCCAAGGTTTCCCCCTTCTGTAAAATCTTCACCGAACAAGAATGGCATGCATACGACTACCTGCAGTCGCTGGGCAAGTACTACGGCTACGGCACAGGGAACCCACTCGCTGCCACACAGGGTGTCGGCTACGTTAATGAGCTGCTCGCACGACTGACAGGAACGCCCGTCATTGACCACACAAATACCAATCGCACCCTCGATTCTGACCCTGCTACCTTTCCGCTGGACCGCAAGGTGTATGCCGACTTCAGTCACGACAACGACATGAGTGGCGTACTTGCCGCGCTGGGTCTGTACAACAACACAAAGCCACTTTCGAACACCACGATCGAAAACACAAAGGAGACGCATGGCTACTCTGCTGCATGGACGGTGCCCTTCGCTGCGAGACTCTATGTCGAGAAGTTACAATGCAAGCACGGCGGCGACTATGTGCGTATTATCGTCAATGATCGTGTCCATCCGCTGGAGTTTTGCGGAGGCGATGAGTACGGAAGATGTACGCTGAGCAGCTTCGTTTCGAGTCAGAGCTTCGCGAGAAGTGGTGGGCTGTGGGATCAGTGCCATGAGTAGGTACAACAATTTTGTGCGATTTGGTCGTTGCATTTTCAGGTGTTTTCGGAGCATAGCTGAATCTAGACTACATACCATGACCTCAACACTATAGAGAGACATTTACATACGCGATATCCACCATCGAGAACCCCTCGATGTCGCAACGCTTGAACTACAGGTACTACACACACCGCATGTCTTACTCTCCCTAACAGTCACACCCCATTCACCATGTCATGTCATGCCAATGTCTCAGCCTCAGATTCCCATGCAAGCACATCTCACACGCAACTCTGAGACCGCCCAGCAAACAAAATTTGAACGCAAACACCGCGCTTACATGACTTGATTGCCTGCCCATAATCAATTCTAATATAGGACTTCGCATGCCCGTTAAATCGCTAACATACCAACCCATCTTCCACACAGAGAGGCTGAAGCCAAAATTCGATTAGACTGCGAGACTCATTGTGGAGTATTGTACTGCATCGCATTGTGCGGCGAAGAACAAGAGAATAAGGAACCGATAACGAACGACAAAGAGAGCAGAGAAGCAGAGGAGCAGAGAAAAGAGAAAGAAGAAAACCGAACTCCAAAAACAAGAAACCAGGAGCAGTACGAAATGAGAAACAAGCGAAGCAAAACTATGGCTCTCAAACTCAAATTCAATGCTAGAATCTGGAACGCATACACACCTCCCACGCCATCCTATTTCCCCTTGCCCCCTTCATTTCCACCAAAACAACCAACCTCCTCACCCACACCACCCCTTTCCCCAACCACCTGCAAAATCAAACTCTACCGCTTCCACCACGGCGGTCTAACACGAGCGCGCAAGGGTAAGAACAAGAATGACATCACGCTTCAGCAACCTTGTTTAAAACTGCGGTGCGAGAATTGTTGGGCTTGGAGGGGTGGGGAGATGCGGAGGTTGTATGAATTGGAATGGCTGGAGGGCCAGGGTGTGGGAAGAGGAAATGGTGGGGGGAAAGGCGGTGTAGAGGGAGCAGGGGGGAGGATAGGAGTTGTAGTGGAGAAGGGACTGGAAGAGGTAGAAGGGGAAGAAATTGGAGGGGTTATCGATCCAAGGATTTTGGATGGGAGGTGGAGAGATGTTGATCTGGAGGGTTTGGGTATGAGTTGGGAACCTCATGGTGATGGATTGGACAACGGTGTGTGGGAACATGGAGATGCAGGAGAATATGCACATGCAAATGGATATGCATATGAAGACGAGGAGGAGGAAATACAACTCACACCCATACAAACCCATATCCTCTATCGTCGCACTTCAGAGTTGATTACACCTCGGTCTCCCACTGGTCTGCAGGCTTCGCGCAAGGAGGTAAAGTATGTGGACGGATCAGTAGTGATTCTGCCATTTACACCTGAAGTGCATCAAGGGAGTTTTGAAGCGGAGAAGGAGGGCAAAGAGGGGGATAGGGCGGTGAAGAAGATGCCGGTTGAGCAGAGAAAATTGAGGAGGGGAGAGTATTATGGGAGGTTGACAAAGAGGCATAGAGAGTTGTGCGAGGGGTAAAAGGTCAGAGGGTTGATGTATGTGGGAGGTGAGGCGGAGCTGCTTCAAGGGTGTTGAGAGTGAGTGGTGGAATTTACTTGAAACATTATAAGTGTACAATGACGGACGCAGTGCAAATAACGTGGACTGCTTAGTGCCTATATTGACTATCCTGTATCATAGAAAGATAATCTAGTTACAGTGATCCAATCATACGTAGTATAGAGCAAGGTCAGGGTATAATCATGACAATTGTTACACGGCTCAAGTTCGGCAGACATCTAACCATGGTGAAAAAGTGGGGCAGATTGATATCGCCTTCCTCTCTCGACTTGGACCCTGCCATCCGTCTCCATAACCTCCGCTCCAGCGCCGATATTCGAAGTCAGTTATGTCATTGATTAGTCTGTCGACTATTTTGCCATACCAAGCAAAGTGACAAGCAATTCAGGAACCGTGATGGACGACGGAGGGTTCTCGGCTTCTTGGAGGAAAATTATGTGTTCCGGGCCGGATGTTGCGTATCGGTGTGTGTCTACAACAACGCGACCTCGTTATCGGTATTGTAAGGCAGAACTATTCCACAGGGGATTCTAATATGCTTTGAAGAGGGAATCATGGATCTGTATCCTTCGTGGCTTATCACAAGCCGCTGGATTCTGAGCCAGATGGTGCCTACAGCACTCTGATCCACGCATGGAAGGCTGTCGCACAAGCTTACACCGAGATTCGCCGCTTCAAATGAGGCCGTCTTCTATCATCCATCAAAGCTCGTTGACATTGCGTGTTGTGTAAACAGATCTCCTACTACGCTTCTTCCGAAGCTGTCCAGAGCGGAAGATGGGTAAGCATGCCACTCTTGTTATCGCGGCGACTTGGCGCCCAGGAGGAGAGTGGAGCAGAGACCGGATCATCAACTTGAAGCTATGTCGACTTGGACTTCTTCCACCGGGTCTAAATTGTAGTTAGCACACTGATGGAAGTATATAAGTACTGGGTTCCCAGAACTTGGGAAGCATTGATCAGGAACGTTTTGTCGGTTGAACAAATGTGCACGGTAAGGTAGAGCCACCATGATACGAACACTTTTCTCGACATCCACAGCCATCGCGGTTCTGCTTTCGGCACAGGCTCTCGCGGAGCCTCTACCTGCTCCTCATTTATTGTTCAAAGGTCCCTTCGAGGTTGAAAGAGATGGTATCCAGAACATTAATGTAGTCTACAACACGGATCTCAACGGCGAACTCACCATCGCGTATGGCAACTGTGGTGTCGCCACAAAGGATCACGTCGCTCATCAAATCGGAAGCACGCACATTGGCGACCACCCCCTCGCAAAGCGCCATCTAGATTGGGCAGATAATAGACCCACCAAGTTCTTATGGAGGGTTCCTGCGAATGTCGAACAAGGATGTCTACATGCTTTTATAGGCGATGAGGTTGTAGGGAGATCCCAAGAATACGCTGTAAAGAATCGAAGGGTTAAGAAAAGGGCTACTTTTGCGGAGGTCTCTGATCCGATGGGACCGTGGTTTGATGGCGTAGAGTATCTGAAGCAGAAGAATGCAAATGAGACGTTTGTTGCGGCAACGAAAGAAAAGAAATTTGGTATCCTAGGAGGTGGGATTTCTGGCTTGACTACCGCGGTAAGCGGCCTGCAAATGTATAATATGTCTGAACATCACTAACTTCACACATCTTTAGCTCATCCTCGAGTCCGTGGGCATCCACAACTGGAAGATTCTCGAGTCCTCTGACCGTCTAGGTGGTCGCATGCACACCGCCTATCTTAACAACACTACACCAGAAGACTACCAGTACCATGAGCTTGGCCCCATGCGCTTCCCCTACACCATGACGGACCCTGAGACCAACGAAACCCTTGCCATCGAAGACCAGAAGATGATCTTCCAACTCGCAGACATTCTTAACGAACTGAACAAGGATAACGACCCTGCACTACAAGTAAACTTCATCCCCTGGATCCAGACCAGCGCTAACGCGCCCGTTGCAACTACCCAGCGTCGCCCGGACGGCACGATCCCCGGACGAGTAGAGACCCAGCTTGATCCGTCGTTACTCGACAACCCAAACTCCACCTACTCCAACGTGACAGCCGTCTACGAAGCCATGGCGGCCCTCGACTCATTCAAAGCACTCACCCCCGAGCGCGTCAGGTTCTACGCCAAAGACATTTTCCGCGCGCACAAACAAGCCGTAGAACAAGGTATGCTCGACTTCAGCGAAGTGGAATACCTACGCCACGTCATGGGCTACGACGCCAACATCACGGATCAAGTGACATCCACCGCCGTGTCGTGGCCCATGTGGGAGTTCGAAACCGTTTACTTTATGGCCAATAAATGGCTCACCATTGACAAGGGAATGAGTCGCTTGCCAGAAGCTTTCCGCCCACTCGTCACGAATCGCACATCTTTCCGAACAAAAGTCTTTGGCGTAAAACATAACGATGATACGGACACCGTTACTGTGTCCTCGCGCCCCACGGGAAGCGATCCCTGGTCCAAAAACACAACAAACGAAGATTTCGACTACATCTTCAACTCTGTGCCCTTCAACCTCCTGCGCTTCTGGTCTCTACCTCCCCACTCCTCACTTCTCCGCCGCGCCATCGAGCGAACCGTCTTCGACGGCGCCGTCAAAGTAGCCATGCAATACCGCACCCGTTTCTGGGAACACCTCCCTCGTCCCATCCTCGGCGGCTGCGGTAGGGTCTCCACCTACGGCCTAGGACAAATCTGCTACCCATCTTACAACATCAATAGCAGTGGTCCTGGTACTATGCTAACGAGTTATATATCGAGTTCCGATGCGGTGGTTGCGTGCGCAATGCCAGAACAAGAGCATATAGCGTACATCCAACGTGCTATGGTTGAAATCCACGGCGAAATTGCGAATGAGGAGTGGACAGGCAATTTCGCAAGGCATTGTTGGGAGCAGGATGAGCATCATGCGGGGAGTTGGGCGGTGCCGATTGTGCCGCAGCAGCAGTTGTATCTGCCGGCGTTTTGGCAGACGGAGTTTAATACCGTGTTTATCGGGGAGCATACTAGTAAGTCTAATGTGGGGAGGTAGTAGGGTGAATATTTGCTGACGGTCGATTAGGTTATACACACAGTTGGGTGTTTAGTGCGTTGGAGAGTGCTGTTAGGGGGAGTGTGCAGATGTTGCTGGACATTGGGCTTGTAGATGAGGCGAAGGAGGTTAATACAAGGTGGATGGCTAGGTGGATCAACTTGTAAGATATGATCTGCTCATGTCAGCCATAAGCAGCTATCCAATCTGCAGCAACATTTTGTATATCGGTAATTCCATTGTTAAGCCCTCCTGGAATTGGTACTAGCGACTGAAAACTGCGGAATGCTACACGGAAGAGAGCGGGTCACCTATGGTAACATTTTTGAGGGTGTGCAAAGGGTTTCACTAGTTGGCTTCCGATTAGCGCAGGTCCCGTCTCTGTCGCCCCATCATGAGTCCCTCTGCTCAACAGTTTTCCACATTTACAAACCAAGGTCGCAGGTCGAGCGAAGCACGTAAATCCCTCAGGGGCCTGTGGCGTAGATACACCTGTTCATTGGCACGCCAAGGCCCGGGTTGTACAGAAATATATGCGCCTGGCTGGTAAACCAGGATTTGAATCTAGTGTATGTGTTAGTGTAAAGGCGCCCTATTACGAGGCATATGCACATTATGCACACCACCGTCATATAGGGCAAGGGGGCTGACAGGCCCTACTGATGGGCGTAGCAAAAAAGTGGACGAAGCATCTCACGGGTTCCTTAGCCCAGTAACACAGATTTCAGCTGAGTGCTTCAAATCATTGCCATCGGTCGAGCTGTATACTGATATGAAGTAATTGCTCCATCACATCCTTGTGCCGAGAACTCGCGGCCTGCAGTTCTATTTGCAAGAGCTTGGTCATACCATCGAATAGATCTATGATTGCACCATAGCATATAACGGCATTCCGTACGTTTTTGCTCTCTCTCGAAGGTGCTTCTGTTAACATTGTTTTAGACCGGGAGAGCACGACCAGGATCTGTACAGTCTCAAGATTTTATACTTCGGCGGCCGTAAAGCCCCGTTGACTCACATACACTGGGGCCGATTTGCTATGAAGGATATTGCGTGCCAAGATTCCAAGACTCTCGAGCAATGGTTTTTGGGGAAGTGGGTAGAGATGGATGGGCTTCTCGAGTACTTTCGAATTTCAACATGGTCAATTTCCGTCCAGCGGAACTCTAACACAAGCCAAGCTTGAGATTGGTAGTATTATGGAAGTCGTGAACATACTTGCTAGCACCCTTGCAGTACCTGCTGTGTGGTGGATTGTCAAAAGCCTGGACTTGGCGGGCGTTGAACTCTTGGGCCTTGCATGGAGATGACGGCTGTCCCATATGACGGCCGAATAACACTAATCTTCTATCTGAAGCGCTTAGTATGGTGGTATGAATATCACACAAAAGCTGGGGGTGCGAGGTTAGACGAGGCATAGGGTGATGGCATGTGAGTGAGCCCTTGGACAAGACGATTGGGCTTATATGAGCGCGCGTGAACGATGGGCACGGGTCGGACCGTGTTCTATAGCTGCAACACTTGGATAGATTAGCAAACGATATCGGCTATAGACAGTTCCAAGAATGACCATGTCTCGGACCCTCATGATCATGGCATATGACCTGGTGTACGTTGTGCCTGAGGGGCGATCTTCTCCATGGCGCAGTGGTTGAATACTGCTGTTTCCCAAATAGTCAGTACATGAGAGCACCTAGCACCTTAGCGTGTATGATGGACGCATTTTGATATAAGACTTATAGATGATAGCCGTCGAGATAGCAAGGCCCCGTGGGCATTGGTGTCGTTGTGGCGGGGGCGGGATAATCTTGATAAGAGTCCATTCCGAATTTCGGAACACCGGAACGACTGGGACTAGAGTAATTTGACGTCGGGCATCTCTCAGTAGCACAACGAACAGAGAAGAGGTAGCAGCGAGGCATAGCGAAAAGCACACACGACGCATTGTGCATTGGGCGCGCCTACAATTAAAACACGACCGGAGACCTCACAACTGTCCATCAAGCACAGCGGCGGGCTAAGGGCGACCCCACTTCTCGATTCTGACTAACCTCGCCAAGCCTACCACCCACAATCCCTGCGCCGGCCAGTGCGGCCTCGGATAACAGCGACCAAACATGTCACATCTTGTCATCGCTCTCGATCGCTCGCTGGCTTTTTACATAAGGCCATGCCTGTCCCCTCAGATGTCGTCCCCACCGGCAGCGACAAGTGATGGTCATCATGGCTAGACTACCATGGTCAAGACGGTCGGGCCCGGCCGCGCTGCACAGGGCACTTGGCCGTGGCGAACATATTTCACCATGTTCGCGTATTACCAGGCAACCAACACGCGCATTGCAGTCGCAGGCCATTGCGACCAATTCTGCGATACAGGAGCCTAGCGTAGACTTCCCGGGCGGCGTTTCACCAGTCCCAGGATCACAGCAGTCGAGAACTCTGGACCGCAAGCAGGCAATCAAGCATGCGAAGCCATTCTCAGACTTCCTGACCGACACGTTCAACCGGCAGCATGATTATCTGCGCATCAGCGTCACCGAACGCTGCAATCTGCGCTGTCTGTACTGCATGCCTGAAGGTACGCGACTTGCTCCTGATATGCGAGAACCACGCATGACTGACCATCGACAGAGGGTGTCCCACTCTCGCCCAACGCCAATATGCTGACGACTCCGGAGATCTTCTACCTCTCCTCACTGTTCGTCTCCCAGGGCGTCACCAAGATCCGTCTCACTGGTGGCGAACCCACTGTCCGCCGTGACATTGTTCCACTTATGCATCAGATCGGGAGCCTGCGACACAAGGGTCTCCGGGAACTCGCGCTTACAACCAACGGGATTTCGCTGCATCGGAAACTGGATACAATGGTGGAGGCTGGCCTAACCGGTATCAATCTTAGTTTGGACACGCTCGACCCTTTTCAATTCCAGATCATGACGCGGCGCAAGGGTTTCGATGCCGTCATGAAATCGATCGATCGCATACTGGAGATGAACAAAATGGGGGCGGGAGTCAAGCTGAAGGTCAATTGTGTGGTCATGCGCGGGCTGAACGAGCGGGAAATTATACCCTTTGTTGAATTGGGTCGCGAGAAGGACATCGAAGTACGCTTCATCGAGTACATGCCCTTTGGCGGCAACAAGTGGAGCGAGGGCAAGATGATCAGCTTCCAAGAAATGCTCGACATCATCCGCGTCAAATACCCTGATCTGAGGGCCGTACCTGGACACAAGAACGACACGAGCAAGACATTCGAGGTGCCTGGCTTCGTAGGCAAAGTCGGCTTTATCACTAGCATGACGAATGACTTCTGCAGTTCTTGTAACCGTCTGCGCATAACGAGTGATGGAAATCTCAAGGTCTGTCTCCATGGCATGGCCGAGGTCTCTCTTCGTGATCTCCTGCGACAAGGCAATAATGGTGAACCCATTGATCAGGAAGCATTCGAACGCATACGACAACTCGAAATGGACCACAACAAAGGCTGCATTAGCGACGAGACGCCCCTGGGATGGGGCCAACGAGAACACGACCTTTTGAATCTGATTGGCAGAGCCGTCAAGCGCAAAGAAGAAAAACATGCCGACCTGAATGAACTGGCAAAGCTGGACAATAGGCCGATGATATTAATTGGTGGGTGAACACTTGGATCCTCCCGTCTTTCCTTCACTGGTCTCGTGTACATGTTTTTACCAAGTTCCGTGATCACTACGACTGCATGTTTGGCGTTTGAGCGAGTTCTGGCCTGGTTCCACCTCCTTGTGAGTGTTCATCGTTCTTACGCGAATGAGGCTCGGCTATATACTTCCTGAATATACCCAAAATATACATCACAGTGGGAGTTGACTTGACAGTGACGTGCTTTGCTAATGACCCGTAGACCATGACACGCGCATCGCCGGCGTCCACCAGATTCTGCGGTCGCCTCCAGTATCTACAGCCATGTCCTCGGTGGGTCGACACACCACCCCACCGACAATTAGCATGCTCTCGGTACCTTTAGCGCATTTGTATTCCCCCGTGACGCAACTGTCGTCCGTCCGTGCATTCTCTACCATCTCGACTCCATTGCCGATAACGATCCAAGATCAGGAACAGCCGTTGACCCACTCAGAGGGCGATTTATCCACCGCTACTATCCCTGACGAGAATGAAGAGATTGATTTCTTCGATAGACTCAACGTTGAAGCCACTTTGGGGACCGCGACCACAAACGCTCTGAAGCGTGTTCGGGAAACGCGCCAGCTGTCAGATCCAATATACAACGATTACTGGCATTTTGTGATCGATAACCAACTGATGAATGAGGATGGAAACGAAAGCGCAAATGCAGACGCCACACGAATGCTGGCAGAGGCAGATGCGCGGAGGCCTATTGAAATCTCGCATGGTCGATGGTCTTTGAACAAACACAACAGGCTCATGGAACGCGTTCGCAAAAATGCTGCTCGGCGGCTACAGAGACAAGAGACCAAACGTATAACTAGCTCTCGCAGGGACGCACTTAGAGGCCTGTTGACCGAAATAGAGACGACTACATTAGGTCCGACCTGGATTGAAGAGCTGGAGGGCAAGATCACAGACCTGGAGAACTGCATCGTTGCGGAGAAGGCCAAAGTGAAGTCCGGACCAGAGCCCGAGAAGCTGGTTGCGCGCCAACAATTAGCAGAAGAGCACTTTCCTGACATTCAATTGACTCCTTCCATATCCGTCCTCTTGGATGTTGTTGCACGGAAGTTTTATGTGGCGGAGAGTAAATTTTCTCCCGACGAACCACATTGCTCAGCCCAGAGTATGCAGGTGTGGCAGACACTGCGACAAGAAGTCGTTCAGAACCTAAAGGCTGCGCTCGAGCTCCCTAGTGGGGCTGAAAGCATTTTCAATGAAGAGCGTGAACGCATTATTGCGCTCCTAGACATGACCAGTCCAGAGACAGAAGTGGATGCTGCGGTCAATGATGAAATTGAAGAATTGGAAAAGCTTGTACAAACGTACAGGCAAGATCTTGCAGTTCTTAAAGCGACCATCTCCGCTCACAGCCAGAAGGCTCGCGATGTGAGAGAGAGGAGACAAAGGTTACATGCTAAGAGGAAGGAGTTGTTGTTGCAACTTGAGGAGCAGGAGAAGACCGCACAGCGAGCTGTTCGTGCACCGCAGATGCATGCTGACCTGGACAATATATTGAATGAGGCGTTGACTAAAGCCTCGCAAGCGGATGAGGTGGTTACACTTGATGATTCTCAACATATCAAAGGGGATCGAGAAGCCTTACTCAGTATCAAGGCTGCGAGAGAGAGGAGTATCGTCTCGAATGAGGAGCAGAAGAAGACGCCTAGTGACTCTTCGTTAGAGGCGCGCGGGTCACTCAGTACTGCGACTGACGCACATAGTCCCAGTCGAATGCCATCGCAGCCACCACAAGACCTTCGGTCGATGTTTTCCCCATCTTCCTCGGTTCCACTGTTTGCAGCTCCTCGGGCGAAGATCGCAGAGATCCTACCCCCGCCCGATCGCAGACCTAGCTCCGCGCTCCGACTCCAGGTACCGACCTCAAATACTATTCCCATAGACTCCACTCTGACCATCGACCTTTCCGCCGCGGTACACTCCCTTCAAACACAAGTCTATGAAATGCAACAACGTCTCCGGTCTTCCTACCCTCGTATCGACACCCTCCCATACGAAGTCTGGACCAGCGAAAATAAGCGCACGCTCCAGACCTGGTTAAAGATTCTCGTCAGCCGTTGGAAGACACGCTTCGACGATGTGGATGCTGGTGCGACCAGGAAAGGGGAAGCGAATGCCGTGGATGAATTAGTCAAAGCCTTGTTAGATCAGATGGTGCGAGATCACGATCTGAGCAACGACGCCGCGGAACGTATGGCGAGGCATTGGAACGAGATTATGACTCACAGAGGAGACATGGCTGGAGATGCCGAGGGGGTATTGGACTGGGACGAATTTGATGCAGGTGGTTTTGGGTTCATGGCTAGCGAAGAGGATGCGGTGGGGCAGATGGAAGCACAACAGGAAGTGGGCACTGGAGCAAAATCCAAGATTTTTGGAACGAAGGGGATGGGAGGAGGCCTTGAAGGGATTTCGAGGAGGTTTTATTCGACGAGTTCACGAGTTTCGCGTGAATTTGTACGAACGACCTCGCCATCGATGCAACTGGAAAAGGACCAGCACAAGAACGCGAAGCCCTCTTCTTCATCATCAGAAGAACCTGAGTATGGCACAGTCCTGCCCCACCTTACACCCACCGGCTCCGCGCACATGGTCTCCGTCTCCGCCAAATCTGCAACGCATCGCACTGCCATCGCAGTCGGCACCGTTCACTTCTCCAACCCAACACCGCTATCTCTCATACGCTCTGCGAGTCTGAAAAAAGGCGACGTGCTGAGTGTAAGTCGCATAGCGGGCATCATGGCAGCCAAAAAGTGCCCAGAGCTCATCCCATTGTGCCACCCCATCGCGCTCACCCACGTCGGTGTTGAGCTTGCCGTCTTTGGACCTGGCGCACGCGATGACAGTGACGCGGCAGATGGAGGCGGCAGGCAGAATGCAGCACAGGAGCGATATGGTGGTGTCACCATTGAAGCAAAGGTCGAGTGTACGGGCCCCACAGGTGTGGAGATGGAGGCCCTAACCGCGGTCATGGGCGCTGCGTTAAGTGTGATGGATATGTGCAAGGCGGTTGATAAGGCGCAGCGGATTCAAGATGTAAGGGTTGTCAAGAAAGAAGGAGGGAGGAGTGGAGTGTGGATTGAGGAGGGGTGGAAAGGAATAGGAGCTTAGTACATTATTGGAGCCTAGGAATCGGCTTTGGAACGGCACAGCGATGCTGGCTTGTAAATACCCTCTCTGCTTACTTATTAATGCTTCTGCTTCGCTGATTCGAATTTGGTTCCGAATTAGAATGACCAGCAACCAACTGACGCACTGCCTCATCTTGAGGTTTCGCCGGTGCGTCTTGTGTCCCGAACAATCTCTTGTACTGTAGTCTTTTAAGCATGGACAAGATCTTTCAACGTATAATTGCTACACGCGCTAGCTGAGCGCTGTAGCGTGCATCCGATGGCATCGCGAAGTTCCAGCTAACCGCAATGCAGGAGGCCCATGTAGCGATACCATCCAAGAGAGAAAGTTGTCTGGAAAGCGCTATGAAGTACGTCTAGAGCACACCAAATGTTACCAGGTGTTGAATCCTTTTGAAGATATCTGCATCCGAGCGACGTAGTAACTCGTGTTGAATGAGTCGTTCAACATATCGCCTTGATGAGCCTCTACGCCCTGCGAGGAGAATGCACACTGGTGTCTACTTGCGGCCTTAGAAGTGATTTCCCCTCTATCCACACGTAAATATGTACACTCACTGCTCTGCCTGCTTTGTGCAAGAATGATCTGAATGATGGGACTGAATAAATCCTAGCAGAAGGTACTAATTAATACTAACCACTTTGCAAACGGACAAGGGTTTCGGCAGCATCCAAAGTCGATTACTAAACATCCAGCTTCGTCATAACGACATCGCGTGAGGCCTCCCTCCGCATAGTCCTGCGATATCGCGCACGGACTACCAATCGAGTTGATACTCTACGAGATCCCTTTGATTGCCTCAAAAGACGGCAGTTCCAGGGCATAATTACACCAAAAATCGCTTGGGTCGAACGCATTGAATTTTCACAAGCCACCTTACCCTGTGCGAAGCGTTTTGGTCCAATCTGCTCATATCAGAGTTACTCGTTGTTGTATACTTCGTACCAACTACCACAGATGAGAAGGCCAAGGATATATGGTCGAATCCGTTGTAGTGATTCTATCCAGACCAAGATCACTGAGCCTGTGAAAAACGTCCACTGATGCGCCGGACAGAACCACTTAGCATACCATCTGGTAGAAAAAGCTAATTGTGCATTGCGACTCCGCTGGTAAGCTTGCCCTACTCGTGCAGCAAGCGCTCTTGATTTCAGTGATTTACTACAGAATTATTGTGGAAAAATGCCTAAAAATGTCAAGTACATCGTCATTAGTGGCCTAGAGACCAGCCTAAGAACCCGAGTCATCCCGTCGTGTCTGGGACCGCAGTTCTTCTATTGCTGAAGGGAGCAGATATTGTACAGATGTTCTGCAAACAATTCCAACTTGCGTATTCGGCTAGTGGGAAGATATCAGGGTTATATCTGAGATTGGACTTCGCCGCAAGACTATTGTCACACGGCTGAGCTAGTCATCTCATTACCCGTAGTCCTGTTGACTAAGCTCACTTGGACTGGGGCATCTGTTCAACAAACAAACGTAGGTGGCTTGGCTTTACGCGGGATTGATGGTGTTCATTGAAGGTGAGAACCACAGCCGAATTGTCGCAGAGAAAAATTTGGTAGGAAATATTCAAGGGTATTCAAGTGACCCGTCGAACAGCACCGGAGTAGCTCTTGCGTGTTTTGCCATCGCTTCAACTGTGCATAGATTCTGCTACACAAGTCAGAGTCGTGCCGAAGCATATGTGGGGTCATCGAGAGTTAGAAATTCTGGCTACGATGTTTCGAGGTTTTAAGGATGACCCAGATGCTGGACAGTCGATACCAAGTTTCGTTAGCCTTGCACACGATACCCTTTGTCCATCACTACACTGGTGTATAGTGGCAGCCAGGAATCACGATGATACAGCCAAACTCGATATAGCATGCACATAACATGTATAGTGAAGTGTAATTCGTCTGGGCATAATCGCATTACATGTGCGTCTCGCCTGACCCCAAGTCTACTGCACACTATGGTACCCTGATGCTGCATCGCCTCTGTGACCTCCTTAGCACGCGGTTGAACCTGTACACAGAGCTATTCATCAATACGCGATACTAGAGTCCCTCAAGTCGGCCTGCAGGCCGCTTCTAGTTGCACATTGAAATCTGCTTGCGTGAGTGTAAGGCGACATCGAGGGCAGAGCCACAGTAGCTACTTAATTCTGGACCATGCAGGGCCCGATAGTGTCTGTGTGTACGATGTCAGACATAATGAAGGCGGTGAGGTCGTACAACAAAATGAGATGGTAATGCACGGATAGGTCAATAACGCCGAAATAGAAGTCGCCCTTCGCAGGGTACCATGTTGGTTCGCGTGCCTCTTTGACCGGAGGGTGAGGGTGTTGCTGAAGGCGGTACTAACTACACACAATAGCATATAACGTAGATTGATCAGGCGATTAGGCGTACGCCGTTGGCCATACGGAACGTGTAACGTGCCCGGGTGCCGATCCGCCAGTACCGTCGACTTTCGGCCCAACGCACTTCTTTACTCTATCAGGGCGTTCTGGATCTTTGGCCTTGCATGTACGACCTTATACGCCCTAGTCCATGTAGGAACATGGATCCGTTACCCTCGGCCTGCTCACACTGGGGCGTGGCCTTTGCGCTGCGGGCACGGATAGAACACGTCCGTGCGAGCGAGGATAGACCGGGCCTAGAGAACGCGCCCCTCCCCGTCCCCCCACCGCCGCAGTGAAACGGCAGTAAGCATGTGCGTTCGCTGCGCCTACGCAGCAGCTACCAGCTACATTGCTCAGACCGTATTTTTCATCGTTAAACCTTATTAGGGCTAACATGAGATCGTGAACGAATTGATCGTTATTTGAATAGTAAGGTACTTTATGCAAATCATCATCTACGCTATACTCCTAGACTAGGTTGTAGAAGAGGAGATTCTAGATAGAAACTAGTTATATTTACTAGGATATAGTAGAGAGTTGTAGCATGAAGGTCAAGTAAGTCCGGAGTTCACGATCCCTGAGAGTTTGTCAGCTCCTAGGTTCCATTTCTATACATAGTGGTCAACGAGGATCGTCCATATAGGTACTATATAAAGGCGATCCAGCGCCAAAGACAATCCCACGCACGATTGCTTCAGTAAACCATACTTCATCCACGTCTTGCTGCTTAATTGTTGGCCTTGGAAATTGGGACAAACATGTTCGTTCTTATGGCATCGTTGCTTGGCATCTACATTTTGTCCACTGCATTTGCGCTGATTCGAAATCTCAGCATTGCCAGAACCATTGGTGTTCCTGTAGTATGGAGCCCCATAAGCCCTTTCAATCCATTCTGGATACTATTCAACAAGAGCCTCTCCCCACTATTACAACGATTGCCGTTTGGTCTTGGTGAATGGACAAAACACAACTCCCTGGACTGGACTTGGATAGATCGAGCACACAGGAACTCTGAGATGCATCAAAGGTACGGCGAAACGTTTGTGCATGTCACACCGCGAGAAATCGAAATACATACACGGGATCCCAGTGTTTCAGACCAAGTTCTTAGGAGGAAAAGCGCAGAATTCGAAAAGATTAGTCATTACGCTAGTAAGTATTGCTAGGGTTGATGCTCACGCTCACTGAGATTTTGCTTACGGGCTACGTTCAGAGATATTGGATGTATTTGGTCCGAGTTTGGTCTCGTCGGACGGCCTTGACTGGAATCGGCACCGCAAGATTACGGTTAGCAGCTTGAGCGACAAAAATAACCGATTAGTCTGGAGTGAAGCGATTCGCCAAACCCAGCAAATGACTGATTACTACATGCAGACCTCAGAAGGAATGGTGATTGATGCTGTAGAGGACACCCGGAAACTATATCTCCACGTGTTTACGGGCGTTTGTTTCGGTGTGGCATACGACTACATGGCACCAGCAGAACAATATATTCCAAAGGGTCATATTCGGAGCTACAAAGATTGTCTGCATACGACCTTGAAAGATCTTTTGATTCTACGACTGGTGCCGAATTGGGCCTTTAAGTTTCCGTCGTTACCTCAGAGGATTGTAGACTTTCGAGAAGCCTCCACTGAGCTCCTGAAATATCTCGATGAGATGATCTCTTCTGCAGAGAGGCAATTTCGGGATAACAAGAAAGATGCGAAAGCCAACAATCTCTTAGATTATATGGTCTGGAAGAGCGAAGAGATGAGGGAAGAGGAGGACGACGCTTCGTCAAGAAATCGTCTTTACCTAACAGGAGCCGAAGTACGTGGAAACCTATTCACCTACTCCCTTGGTGGACATGAGTCAGCCGCCCATACTCTAACCTTTTCTCTGTATCTCCTTGCAGCCTTTCCAAAGATACAAGACTGGCTGCTTGAAGAGCTAGATGCAGTCCTGGGCCATGAAAATGACCTCCTGTCCTCAGAGACATTCACCAGAGCATTTCCAAAGTTGACGAGAAGTCTGGCGATAATGGTGAGCGTTTCCCAGACAAGTTGTTTGTACAGGAATTGTTTGACTGATCCTTGTGTTAGCATGAGACTTTGCGTCTTTATCCATCGGTGACCGTGCTCCCAAAATGTACGGGAAGTACGCCCTCGATCATCGATCTCGAAGGACGGGAGAGAAACATTCCAGCTGGTGTGAACGTTTACGTGAACATGCCTAGCATTCAAGTCCATCCTGCTATATGGGGCAACGATGCTGCATTTTGGAAGCCATCTCGATGGATAGCGCTATCGCAGGACGCCTCACAAGGAGAGCAACTGAGACCTTCCCTACCAGGCGCATTCGTCGCTTGGAGTGAGGGAAAGCGAGTCTGCCCAGGGAGACGATTTTCTCAAGTTGCCTTCGTAGCGGCCCTTGCTACACTGTTTCTCAAGTACAGAGCAGATGTTGTTCCAGATGAAGGAGAAACCTATGAGGATGCGAGAGAGAGAACGTTGACTGTCGTGAATGATACTTATGCAATCACAACAGTCTACATGCGCAATCCTCAATCGGTGAAAATCAAAATGGTTCAAAGGGTCAAGTAGATAGTAGTAGCAGATAGTACTGAATTCGTTCCCTGCAAGCTCAACTTGTAGTAGCTATAACAATATCTTATAGCGGTCTCGTCGCCTCCTTTACTTCTTCCCCAATCTATGGATCTAAGCCAATGTTTCTTTACATGTAGTATTTCGTGATCACAGCTTTGGATGTTTGGCCTCGAACAATAATGTAGTCCCAACCACCTCCCACTTCACTGTCTCGAAAAAAGCTTGCAGAGGTCCAATCAGACCTTGAACGTCGTCGGGATAATTGTCGAAGATGCCGAGAAGATTGTGCCAGAACATGATCGCTCTTGCCGGAAAATTGTGTGTGACGCCCTTCCCCAACACGGTGGCACCAACGATGACACCATTCACATTTAGATGTCGGTGAAGCCGAATCACAGCTTCGGCTTTTCGTTCCGGTGGGCCTGGCAGGCAGTGTAGCAGAAGGAAACATGAGATAACATCGAACCTGGCTTTGCCCAGACGATGGGGGGAAATTGCCGAGTTGCTCCCCATATCTGGGTCTAAGAAGTCCGCATGAACGGTCCGAACGAGAGCGGAGGGATGTGACTTGATGACGCGTGATGCAGCAGTCTGCAAGCAGTTACCATTCAAGTCTACCAACGTAACCTCGGATCCGGCTGGAAGCGGAGCGTGTTCGAGGAAGTAGCCGGTCCCCACTCCAATGTCTAGAAGCTTGACAAGATCTTTGCTGTTGGTCGAGACTGACAATTGTTTCTCCACGGAGGAAATATGGCTGTTGTAAAATTCCCGCAGTTTCTTGCTGGGACATTTCCATATGTAGGAGCAGTAGAAACCAAGGACCAGGGTGTCGTAAACAGTGCGAAGAAATAGAGGGAAGTAGATGGCGGCGCCCGAGGCAGTGTCTACCACAGCCATTTCGAAAAAGGGGGATGTTTGGTTTAGGATTTTGTTGCTTTGCACCTCACTTTGAGAGTTCGAACTGGATGATGGAGGCGACAGATGACGCTTGGGACGGTGTTGTGCCTTAAACCTGACTACTCCCATCTTTGTCATTAGCCACAAATAGTATGCGGCCCGGCTTCGGGAGTATCTCTCCACACTTCACTACACTCTATCGAATATTGTTAGCCTGTAACCCGTGCGTCCTTTCGTACATAGTTTGCCCGATTGCACGAATCGTCACGGCCGAAGGTTCAATCTTGGCACGAATAACATAATCTCAACCATCAGTTCATTTACAGATTTACAGTGTTCTAAGAATATCGTGTCTTGTATGAGCGTACGAAACGCTGCTTGGCGACATAAAGCTACGCGGATTTCTCACAACAACTTTGTTCGTGCGTAACTATTCAAAACACGCTAGAACCAACTGATGATGAGCCTCACTTCGCACGTACCCGACCTCTCTCCAGTCAGTTGGCTAGCAATTTTTGCCGTCTTTTCCATTCTCGTTCATAATGTCTTTTTCTGCGTAGCTGAGGAGATCAAAATTCGGCGCCATGGAGGGCGTGCACCGAGATTTCAGTCCTGGATCCCCTCTGGTATGGTCTTGCACAACCTTTTCTCCGTTTGCTAACGCTGGTCAGAATTTGTAGCGGGACTCGTCTTTCTTTGGGGTATTACCCGGCACGCTCTCCGGGATGACAACATCAAGTTTCTCCACAACTGTTTTCACCGCGCCAGACAAACGAGAAAACATCCACTCACCTTTGAGGTTTCGATGCTTGGGCGCCGTACTCTATTCACGGCCGATCCCGGAAACATAAAGACCATGCTCGCCGCTCAGTTCGATAGTTTCGGCAAGGGCCAGAGATTTCGAGCTGACTGGTTTGATCTTATGGGTAACAGTATTTTCAATGTGGACGGGCATGCATGGCACGAATCTCGCCAGCGACTGCGGCCTTTGTTCACGCGCCAGAGAGTCAGCAATCTCGAGTGCTTTGAAAGACATGTTCAGCAATTACTTCCTTTCCTCAACGAAGGGCAGACTGTTGACATGAAAGATTTGTTAAGTCGGTAAGATTTGTCGCAAATGATGTGCCAGGAGCAGCAGTAACTCAAATGTGCAGATTTGCCCTGGACTGCTCGGCAGATTTCTCCCTTGGCAGGCAGGTGGACTCGCTGACTTGCCGTAATGACGACTTCTTTGAAGCATTCGAGCGCATTCGCCGGACCCAATCTCTCATCGAGCGATTAGGGCCGTTGAACTTTCTTATTCCTCGGAGCCAATTCCGTCGGGATCTCGATACGATCGACATGTTCATGCGGCCAACAATCGAGCACGCCATCTCTATGCCACAGGTCGAACTTGAAGAATTAGGTAAAGCTGATAGAGATTGGACCTTTGTTCACGCCTGCGCAGCAATTTCACGAGATCCTAAGTTTCTCCGTGACGAGCTCATGACAGTGCTGATTGCCGGGCGGGACACCATCTCCACTACATTGACCTTTGTGTTCTACGAGCTGGCCAAAAACCCTCAAGTGCTTGCTGATCTACGCCGGGAGATTGAAGAGACCGTAGGAATCCATGCTTCTGCTAGGATTCCTACATATGAGGACTTGAAGCGGATGAGATTCCTATCCAATATACTAAGCGAAACCCTGCGCCTCTACCCTAATGCGCCGTTCAATATTCGTACTGCTCTCAAGGATACGAGCTTACCATGTGGAGGCGGACTGGATGGAAGTGGTCCCATCGGCCTTGGAGAAGGCACACAGGTCATTTACTCAACTCATCTGCTCCGTAGGTTAATCTTGATAAGGGCCTCAAGCATGGCTAACACGACTCACCATAGATCTTACACCCGAGCTATACCCACCCAATAGTCCAGATTTCCCGCCACCTGATGAGTTATCTCCAAATCGATGGCGGAGTTGGACACCTCAGCCCTGGACGTACATTCCCTTCAACGGAGGGCCCCGCATTTGTATTGGTCAACAGCTGGCGCTGACAGAGATGTCTTATCTGTTGGTACGCGTATTTCAGCGTTTTTCGAGAGTGGAGCTGCAAATGGAGAAGCAAACTTTCCACTCTACTGGGTGGTCACGCATAGGCGATGCACCAGAACTGGCGGAACGATTCATTACGTCGCGGCTACAGATGGCAAGCGAAATTACATTGTCTCCAAGGGGAAAGGTTAGCCTAGCATTTTTTCATTGAGGGCAATAATTGTGCCATTGCAAGCTATTAGATACGGCCAAAGTGTAGCTTACAAGGGAGCGAAACTAAGTCGGTGATGTTGTTGTTCTGGTTAGTGAATTTGATACTGAAGTTCAGTGCTAGTGTACACACACACACAATTTATTTACGCCCGGCGGCCGAGCCGAAAGGGCTACTAACGCTAATCTAACTTTACACTTCTTATGCTACGTCTCGGCCTCCTTAGCCCATATATCTTCTTTGGCTCGCTTCTTCGTGTAGCTTATCATCCAAGTCAGAACCCTTTCTCTATATCTAGAACGCTTCTTCTCTATTTCATGCACCTCGTCAGACGCTCGTGGGTTAGTATTGCCGGCGGCAGGCTGGCTTAGAGTCGGCTTCTCCAAGAGATTCTCCAAGTGTTCAGCGTCCT
>MU006344.1:0-13200 GCA_010093695.1 Plenodomus tracheiphilus IPT5
CCATCTCTCTCACACGCCCAGATCGCAAACTCATTCCCATGCGCCACAGCGCACGTGTAAATGCCAGAATTCGATACAGTAAGATCGCTACGTGTCAGGTATGGTATAGTAGGAAAAGAAGTATGCGATTGTCGGTAGAATGTCAACAGCAAAGAGTATTATTCCAGATAGCGTACTGCAGGCGGTACTACAGTGCCGTTGGCTACCAACCCGTGCTCCTGTTCCCGCTGCCCAGATGGAGTTACCCCAGCCTCGGTGTAAGGCGCGCCGCGATGTAGTTAGCCGTGTGTGGGGACGGGCTTGGCGCATAAGTAGCGTCTCTACGGCCGCAGCACGCTATTGGAGCCCGTCCTTCATGAAGATGGCTTCGGATCTCGGATCATACTGGAAACATGTCATTGCGGAGTGGTCCGCACCGATATCCATATTCAGCCTCCGTAATTTGGTCCTCGCGCCTGACTGTGAGACCAACACCTGAACGCGTGTGGTCTTCGTTGCCTACGCACAGGTAGCCACCATACACTCGTCTATCCGAACCACCATGGAGCCACCGTCTTATGACTACGTCAAGGTCGAGCTGGAGGAAAGCGATCACATCGCGGTAATCAAATATAATCGCCCCAAATCCGGCAATTCTCTGCTCCCTCAACTAGTATCTGAGATGCTAGCAGCGCTGAGATGGGCAGACCAAAATCCAGACATCCGGATCATTGTCCAGACTGGCGAGGGTAGATTCTTCTGCACAGGGATGGAGCTCATGGACACACAAACACCCATGCCCTTCGGCCCAAATTCGGATTTTCACCAGTTGAACAAGACGCTCATCGAGTGCAAAAAGATTCTCATCGCGGCTGTAAACGGTCCTGCTGCTGGCTACGGCGTCAGCAGTCTTGCGTTATTCGATCTCGTGTACTCTGTCCCGGACGCATACTTCTTCACGCCGTTTGTGAAGTGGGGAATGGCGCCTGAAGGGGCATCGAGTTATACCTTCGCCAAGATCATGGGGCATCAGAAAGCAGCCGCCCTTTGCCTGGCTGGAGATAGGATTTCCGCAGAGGAAGCCGATAAGCTGGGACTTGTCACCAAGATCTTGCCCAGGGATGGGTTTCGACGGAGCGTTCTTGAGATTGCGGGGCGTCTTGCACGCGCACCGCAAGGTTCTTTGCGGGCGACAAAGGCGCTGATGAAGCAGCCAGTGCTCCAGGCTTTGCTCGATGCGAATGACCGCGAATGCGAGATCATTGGCAAGGAACGGTACGGGTCGGCTGAGTTTACAGAGGCAGTTGCACAGTTCAAGGTTGAGCAAAATCGAAAGAGTAGGTCGAGCAGCAAACTCTGACATATTTGATAGCTACGTCAAAATTCGTCGCGCTTGGAGGGTCTCTATGTTTGCGTGAGAGTTGAGAGGGCCCTGTCGCGGGGCTTTCATGGAGACAATGGCAGCTCAAGGGATTTCAGGCTTGCCATGGTGCTGTAAATGGGCTTCACTGTATGATAACGTCTGAAAATAGCCTCACGAATGCACGTGAGTTACAGCATGACAGCGTGTCTAGCGTGATTCATTCAGTACAGGCTGTATTGAAATAGTTTCCTGGACGTTTCAATTCGCAGAGCGTTTCGTAGCACGGACTACCCATAAAGGGTCAAGATGACTCGGTAACCGTGGTGATTCAAGAATGACCGAGCCTTGATCGTCCGTAACCCGTCTTCCGTCTTCATTTCGTGCGCACAAGTCAACAATCTCGACATCTTTCCAGCCTGAAAAATGCAGGTAGTCTGCCAGGTTAGCTCGATTATCTTAAAAAAGAATTTTTGGTCATGCTTACCCCCTACGAGCTCGAGCCTCGACTGCTCAGACAGCATCATCCACCTTCGGATGACCTTATTTGGAAAACATCGATTGCTAATCACTAGATGAATTTGTCCTCCCTGGTTCGTTGCATCAAGCAATTTCCTGCAGATTTCCAATGGTTTCACGAGATAGTCGATGCTAACCACGCATGTGACGGCGTCGAACTTCAAGTCGCTTCCTTGCCATCCAGTCCGGACATCGTAAGGTGCCTTATTCAGATCCATGACTCTCCAGTGCGCGGTGTCTTGGAACAGTCCATTCAACTTCATCTCCTCGGCGTTCAGTCCAACGCCAAAGACCTCTAGCTCTTTCTGCTGAACAGCTTTCTTGATGGCAGAAGGGTAGAAGCTCTTCCAGCTCGTGCACATATCCATTATCTTGCCATTCCTGGGAAGTACTGTATCATAGTACTGCGTCAGTCGCGCGATCGATGGATCGTCGATGTGTGTTACAAGTCGAGCTTGTTGGTAAAATACAGCATCGTCGTTCTCGTCATATCTTTGAAAATCAGAGGGAGTATATGGCCATTTATCGTACTTTGGTTTATATGGTGTAGCCGGAAATGCTCTTATATCGAACGATGCGGACGCCATGTTGGCGACAGCGAATCCAGAGAAAAAGTTGAAGGGTACTTTATGCGTAGCAGACGAGTAGGCTCTCCATCTAGTATTCAACAATGGTTGAATGAATCTTGTAAATTGGGAGGAGGACATATGCGGTTCTCCAATTGCGAACGTGAGCGGCGGTGGTCACTGGCATGCGTTGCGCGTAAGCGCGTTCGATGAGGCGACCGACGGTGATGACGTCAAGACACGCGCATCCACGTGAACGCGTGAACCACACGCCGCGCCAGATCTTCTTGAACTCTCAAGTGCGAGAGGCATCAGCTAAAGCTTCGTTCTGTGAGTCCAGTATGCTTTTCTCGTCCGTTGTCTTATTGCTCTTGAAAACTCGAGTAACTTCCGTGGTGAAGTTACGAAGCCTGCGCTGCTCGCGCGTCGAGGTCTTAGATGACACTTTGGTTAGTAAAGGAGATTCGAGGTTCAATGAGATACTGAAGTGAGGAAGATACTCGTGGTGTGAGAGCATCTTTACTCCACTTTCTTGTGATATTGAGACTAAGAATACAGGTACTTTCAATGGCTCTGGCTGCTTTCTGAGCATGGATCACATCATTCATAGGCTTGCAGTCTTGAACCTCTTTGAGAACCGATCCTTTTGTTGCATCATTAACGGGCGAGTATGTAGTCTTATCAGTAGCTACTATAGTCTCGCTGTAGCACCAGCGGTATGCTTCAACTAGCGGCTAAAGTTCATAGAGTGGGTTCGTCAAAGAAACGAGCGCCTTCGTAGAGATGTGGGTGGAACTGTGTACTATCGCGAACAACGTATATCTTCTTCATCGCATGGCTATATTTCCCAATAGCTAGCATGATCTGTCGAGTAGGTTCCTGAATTCACCGCAGTTGCGCCATGGTGGGGGAAACCCTTTATCCACTCTCATTCCGACGTCGGCGCTAGTTACCTACCATACGAACCAACAACCGAAAAACCTCATGCATATACATACGAGCACTCCCTAGCCTCTCAAACGCAATCGCGAACCTCTTACTGAAGTAAAGATGACTGATTTTGACCCCAGCAGCTTATTCGGGGTTCGGGGCCTCGTCGCCGTGATCAGTGGCGCGGGCACAGGGCTGGGACTAATGATGGCTCAAGCATTAGAGGCCAACGGGGCAATTGTGTATATACTGGGTCGACGAAGAGATGTCCTGGACAAAGCAGCTGGGACCGCTGTATAGAAACCCTTTCGTATCCACTTGATAAGGCCAGCACCCTGACCATTGTGAGCAGAAGCATGGAAATATATTCCCCGTCCAAGCCGATGTGACCTCCAAGGCCGATCTATCCGCTGCAGTCGAACACATCGCGCAAAAGTCTGGGCATGTCAATCTTGTCGTTGCGAATGCGGGTATACTTGGTCCCACGCTTCAAGGCCTTGGTAAAGAGGTGTCACTGGCAGAGTACCAACATCACCTTTTCAATTCGAATATCGACGACTTCAATAACACGTATGCTGTCAATACGACGGGCATTTTCTACACAGTGGTTGCGTTTCTCGACCTTCTGGACAAAGGCAACAAGGCCGGTAATGTCGAACAGAAGAGCCAAGTCATCGCGATAAGCAGTGCTGGTGCATTTAGCAGGGTACCTATGGCAGGATATGCGTATGCGGGCTCAAAGGCTGCGGTGGTCCATATGATGAAGCAGTTTGCGACTGGGTTGGCACCGTATGGAATTCGATCAAATGTAATAGCACCAGGTGGTAAGTGGAATGCATAGTCCGCTCGGTGATGAGTACTATGCATGCTAACTCTCCCTCAGTAATCCCAACAGACTTGAACACAGACATCCTGAAGCAACGCGCGACAGAACCGCATCCTTACCCCAAAGAATTCATCCCAGAAGAGAGAGCAGGTAACGCAAAAGACATGGCAGGTGCTATTATCTACCTGACCAGTCGAGCCGGGGGCTACATCAACGGCAACGTGCTTGTCGTGGACGGTGGACGCCTCAGCATCATACCCGCAACATACTGAATCTATCAATTCAACATCGCATCGTGTCCGAGGTACCATAGGTTGTGTATGTAAAAGCATTCGCAAATCTTGGTGGGGGATCAAGGATGCTTGGGTGTAGACAGTAGAATTGACGATGAATACCCATAGGTACCCAAAGGTTTCGCTAGACCCCACACCACGCTAGTGACGACATACAGTACCCCTCACCCCACCCCTCACCTTTCCCTCCAAGCGAACATGGTAGCGGCCCCGCCAAACAACGATCGCTGCTCCAATGAGAAGTGCTGGGGAAGCGTGGCGTTGAGAGAGTATAGCCGCGGTACGGTACCTATTTAACTATGTAAGAATGCCGAATTGATTTGCCTTTTCCTTCCTTTCTTTTGACTTTCTATGTTGTGTCTGGGAATAAGTATCACGATCGCATTGAGTTTTGGTGATAACAACTATATTAGACTATTGTATTACAGCGAACCAGTGTTGTCTAAGGAAGGGGTAGTTGTTTGCAGGAACACAGTCGTGTGTAGCACGATAGATTCGATACCACACAAGCTAGCGCACCGCGCTGGCAGAGAAAAAAGAGCAACAAGAGAGACCAAAGACAAGAATAACGGCGGAAAATGTCCTGTACGTCTCCCTAATACAAAAATCATACATCTCCATCATCTTCTCTCCACCTCTATATCGAAAACCTCAACTGACACCCTTCTCCTCCCCAGCAAAACACTTCCTCCCCGACCCAACCCCACTCCTCACAACCTCCCTCCTCAGCCTCCCAAAACTAAACCCAAACCTAACCCTTGACCTCGCCAACAAAATTATCTCCCTCAAGAAACCGACCACAACAACCACACCAACAGTCTCCCTCCTCTCAGGCGGCGGCTCCGGCCACGAACCCTCCTTCACATCCCTCGTCGGCCCCGGTCTCCTAACCGCCAGCATAGCCGGCACAATCTTCGCCTCACCGAGCGCAGCGCAGATCCGCACAGCGATTTTGCAGCGCGTGGAGCGCAGAAGGGGAGTACTAGTCGTGGTTATGAATTATACGGGGGACGTTTTGAATTTCGGGATGGGGGTTGAGAAGGCGAGGGCGCAGGGGTGCGAGGTGGCAATGGTGGTTGTGGGGGATGATGTTGGGGTTGGGAGGGAGAAAGGGGGAAAAGTGGGGAGGAGGGGGATTGCGGGTACGGTTTTGGTTGTTAAGATTGCTGGGGCGTTGGCGGCGAGGGGGTAAGCTGGAGTTTTGGAAGTTCGATGAGGGAGCTGTGCTGACGGTTTGTAGGGCGAGTTTGAAAGAGGTGACGGAGGTTACGCAGCTGGTTGCGGATAACACTGTTTCCATTGGCTCCTCACTCTCGCACGTTCATGTCCCAGGACGGCGCGAAGCCGAAGAAGATGAGTTGAAAGAAGGAGAGGTGGAAATTGGGATGGGTATCCACAATGAAGCTGGGTCCGAACGTCGATCTACCGATCTCCCTGGCCTGGTTAAGGCCATGTTGTCGCATTGTTTGGACGTCGCAGACAAAGACCGGAGCTTCTCGAGAATCACAGAGAAGGATGAGGTTGTGCTGCTGGTGAACAATCTCGGAGGTGTGAGTCCGCTGGAATTTGGTGGCATCACGAATGAAGTTGTCGAGCAGCTAGAGGGGACATTCAAGATTAAGCCGGTGCGGATATTGGCTGGCACATTCATGACGAGCTTGAATGGCCTGGGCTTCAGTATTAGTTTGTTGAGGATTGCTGATATTAGTGCTTTGGGTACGACGATGCTGGAGCTCTTGGATGCGCCAGCTGAAGCATGTGGGTGGTCAGCGCCAATCAGTAGCAAGACATGGGATAAAAGAGGAGAGACCCAGGACCAGGAGGACAAGGTCGACGGAGAAGAGGTTAAGCCGAGTAATCTGAGGGGTGAGTTGTCTCAATATGGTCTTGGCCAATCATACGCTAATATGAGATAGTTGACTTCAAGCGTGTCAAATCTACTCTAATAGTAGCACTCAACAGACTCATTGCAGCAGAGCCAGATGTCACGAAATACGATACCATAGTCGGAGATGGTGACTGCGGTATCGGTTTAAAGCGAGGCGCAGACGGTGAGTAATCGTCACGTGTACATAGCTGCCTTAAACTGACACGAACCAGCAATTTTGGAGAGGCTTCAAACGGTGAGTGAGACAGACGATCTTTTGATTCTCCTCAACCACATCATCCAAGTGGTCGAAGTCGCCATGGACGGAACATCGGGGGCGATTTACGCAATCTTCCTGAATGCACTTGCTCACGGCTTGCGACAAAATGAGCCTTCGTCGCCACATCCAGTCAATCCCGAGATCTGGGCGAAAGCTCTCGATTTGTCACTCAAGGCGCTTGGCAAGTACACACCTGCCAAACCAGGTGACCGTACGTTGATGGATGCCTTGTATCCTTTTGTCGAGACGCTATCCGAGACCGGGGATGTCGACAAGGCAGCCGCCGCAGCTGATGAAGCAGCGAAAGGAACCAAAGGAATGAAGGCGAGTCTAGGTAGAACAGTCTATGTTGGTGGAGAGGGCTTCCAAGAAGTTCCTGATCCTGGCGCACATGGTCTCGCTGAGCTGCTGCTAGGACTGAGCGATGGGCTGAAGAAATGAGGATGTGGGGTATCGTTGTTCATTCGTTCGTAGAGGTCGCCGAGTCAGAGCCTCCGATGGTTATGTAACTTTTAATTGATCCCAACTCCAAATCGTGACCTTGCATCTATCCCAAAACAAGCCATACATGGCGGGATTACGAGAGCAGAACAAGAATAACGGAGTCTCCACGCAAAAATCTGTATTTGTCAGCCCTTTTCCCACGCTTCGAAGCGTCTACACATACAGCTTCGAAATAAAGCGGTCCTTGTTGACCTTGCGGCCGTACGAGCCGTTGGCTAACCGCGGGGTCTCGGTCCACATTTCCTTTGCGTTTTCCAGGACCATGTTGCAGTGACGATCAAAGGCCTTGACACGCGCCAAGATCTTGCGATTGTTCCGGCAGGATATGAGAACTTGTGTGCGCGAGCGTACGGCAGTTTGGAGGATGGAGAGGGGACCCGTAGTGAGCTCATGCTCCTCGACTTGGGCGACTTCGTACTCGCTTGAAGGCAGTCAGTGTCGTTGCTAGTAGTTGGGGGATATGGCATAGACGGACGTCAACTCTGACCGAGGTTTGGACATGAGCTCTCTGCGCGAAGGTTAGCATGGGGCGGATTAAACGCTGGCTACGATACGCACTGGATCTTTGCGTCAACCATGTTCGCGACTCTACTCTGGGAGGTGTTGGAGGCGGTGAGGATGGGGTGTATCTGAAGCCGATTAGCTTTGCGTGCTCAAACTGGCGTTGGCGAATTTTCCACGTGCAGGCCAGTAGGGCTGTGCACACAGATATGAAGCGGCATAAAAGCGTGCACAGACGGACGCGAAAAGCACTTACGGGGCGAAAGAGGTAGGACACCACGGCAACGCGCTTGAAATGGAGGTGGAGCTCTGGAGCAAGGCGGCCGGGCGATGTCGTGCAGGGCGATTGAAGTGAGAGAGCTGGCCAGGCACGCGCTAGGGGCAGCGTTGTTCCGGCTCCGGCCCAATGGGACACGCGCAGGTCTGGCGTCGGGTGGAGAGTGCGTCACGCGTCCTTAGCCCGTCTCGCACTAGCGCGGCGCGGGTAGCTGGAGCCCTTCCGCCTCGTGCATCTACAATCTGCAACAGAGGACCACGACGCCAGTCACTACGACTGATTCCACGCTCTTTTGCTTGATCCGACGCGTGCTGCTGCCTGCCGACGCCCTTGCCCGTCGCAACTAATATCTAGCCAGCCAGATCCGCCCAATTCTCACTTTCTGCCCGCTTGGTCTCGTGGCGTGCTTCACCTACACGCGTTTCGCGATGATCGCACGCCAGCCACCGATCGCGATACGACATTGACCACCTCCCTTGGGCCACCACCACCCTTTCACGCTCTTCAAGACACAGCCTGCCTATCTCTCGGTCAACTTCATAGGCAGCCATGTCGACTCCTTCGCACAGTGCCATGGACAGTGGTGCCGTGCAGCATGCCACACCGCCTGCTGCCGCCCCCGACGACGACCACATGGCCGATGTGCCCCGGAGACCAATGCGAGGCAAGCAAGTCGAGCGTTCTTGAAGCTCACCATCTAACATGATCTCTCCTGCAGTCAAGGTCCTCTACACGTTCGACGACCAGAACAAGTCAAACTGCCTCGCCCGTCTGCCAAACGCGTTGAACGTGCCCGTCGTCTCCCTGGACGAAAACACCCAGGTCGGAGTCATAGAGCTCAAAACATGCATCCAGGCAATCGTCGGCGCAAGGTAGGGTTCCAGACACGCTCATTGGCTCGTTGCCACGCATTGCTCACCATTCTAGCCCAGAACTCGTGGCCAAACTGGGTCACGACTACACCGTGTACGCGTACGACTTTTCAGAGTATGAGACGCCCCTCGTCGGCCAGGGCATGCTTTCCTGGATCCTCGCCTCCGCATCCACCACTCCAAACGCTCCTGCTGAGGACTCCCAAACCATGGTGACTGGTCGCGTGTGCAAAAACATCCTTGGCATTTTCTCGAACGGAATCAAGGAAACGCTGGAGGTCAGGCTGAAGTTGGTGCCTGTTCCGACATGCATGCAGAAGGAATATGTGGAGAACATGGAGCGATATCACAGTCTCAGTCAGCTCATGCCTGCGGGCTTTGACTACAGCCAATGGTCCGACTTTCTCAAGGAGAACCCAACCCTTGGTCATCTGGCACAACCTACGCCCACCTATCACACGCAACACGCACAACAAAATCCCTTTGGCGGCGTCGAGCCCTTCCACCAGATGCTTACTCGCAACAGCCCGTCGCAAGAAACGTCAAGGAATGACTCATTCTACGATCAGCCCAATATGTCCATCAACAACCAGCCCACCAGGCCATCCAGTCCTGCCATGAGCACAATCTCGTTCCACCATTACCAGTACAACCCAGACTCAAGACCCGCTTCACGAGCTTCTGTTCGAAGTGAGGCTGCTCCGCCTCCCCAGCAATTCCCATATAGCGACCCATATGTCATAGAAGAGCAGGACGATGGCCCACCAAAGAAAAGAGCGCGGATCACACAAGCGAAGAGGCCCAGAAACACACCACTAAACACTCACAACGACTCGCTTCGCGTCACGGCCAGCACGGCAGCCTCCGTACGACTTCACAGGCCGACGCTCGGTAACGCATCGGCTAGCGCAGAATTGGTGCCTCGTGCACCCACACCTCGACCTGGGGATAGGGTTTTTGCGCAGCGTGGGCAGCGGAGGCCACCAGCTCCTAGTGCTCTAAGACATCCATCAATGGATGCTGGACGACCGTACATGTCTCCCTATGATACCTCTGCCTTTTCAGATAATGCCATCGACTCACCAGACGAAAGAGATGAAAGCCCCGGGGATACACCAACAGAAATGCCTTCCTCGCCACCACTAGCTGCCAATCAGACAGTGTCTCCTGCGCCGTCCAGCCCGAACCTGCCCACCATGTCTGCACCCGCTGACTCGGGCTTTGTTAGTGACATGGCCATGGGTCGCGAGGAGGAAAACGCGGGCTCTGGAAGTAAACTTGGGACGACCGAGGACAGAGTTGGGCCACGACAGAACAAGGTACGCCGGCCCTGGCAGCACGTGAATCCAGGTCCAGTGGAGCATCTGCCGCAGTCATATGTTCCACGACCCAAACAACCTTATCGCAAACACCCAGTACAACCCATCGCCGAGAGCATCGAGCAAGACATGAGTATGACAGGGATGGACTTAGACACAATCACACAGAACATGTTTGATCCTGCCCAGTTTCAAAAACAATTTCCTAGAGATAAGTCTGGTGGGTATGCCCACGGTCCCGCGTCGCAGCAAGGCTACAACCACACTGGGGAACGCCTAGCGCCAACAGACTCATTTCCCTTTGGAATGGTGAAGCACAACCAATCCCAGGAAACGCTACGATTTACGTCTGCTAAAGTCGAATCACCCGACTCGGCGTCCCACGTGTCTCCCACAGGAGAGAGTGAAGCCGTCATATACAGTCGTTCCGCCACTCCAAACCTACCTACGAAACTGACGAAGACGGCCAAACCGCGGGGTCTGCCAAGATCGCATACCTGGTCGGGTGCAGAACCCATGTCGGATGCTGCTGCTCCCGCTGATCCAAATGCCCCACGTAGTGGTTCGGGCGCCAAGCGGAGGAAGTACATCAAAGATCGACTTGAAAAGGCCATTGCAGCTGGAGAAATGCCGCAGCATTGCGTCAACTGTGGCGAGATTGACACGCCGACCTGGCGGAAAGCTTACACTCGCGTGGAACTGGGTACACCGGAAGGTCTCCAACTGTCAACTGACACTGCTGGTACCGAGGTCATTGCCTATGAAGCCATTGATACCTCAGACGACACTGACGGTGAACCAAAATATCGCATCTTCAAGAACAATCTGACGCGAGAGGAAAAGACGATGAACATATTCGAGCCGCTCAATCTTTGCAACCCGTGTGGACTCTGGCTTATGAAGAAGGCGGCCATGAGACCAAAGACAGTGTGGGATAAGTCATCAAAGCCCGCGAAACGTAAGAGAGCAACAGCTTCAGGGTCACGCACCAAGTCTATGAGCCAAGTTGACGATTTGGCTTCTGACGCTGTTGTGCCTGAATCTGACTCTGCCATGCCAGGCGATCAAGACGAGCCTGTTGCGCCGTTTGATGGTACCTCTGGACGTCACATGCGGCCCCCACCTGCTTTCGAACGTGCTGCAAGCATGCAAACCACCGGTGGCTCTGATCTTGAAGCTGCACAGGCTGCGCTACGGCGAGCCATCCAATCCAGCCCAGCTGGAGTGCGAGGTAGCCAGAAGTCACCCATCAATATTGATCCGGATCTGACACCACGGCCGACCAGACGGTTGTTGTTCCAATCCCCGCGAAAGGATGGCGAAGCCAAGTCACTGGCCTCCAACTCAGCTTTACCACTTCAGGCAGCAAATGCTCCGGCTGATGATGACGCACCCAAGAAGCCTCGCTGCCGACGATGCAAGGGACTCAAGAAGGCATGCGATCGCGAGCGACCGTGCAGACGATGCGATGACGCAGGGATCGGCCGTGATGGCTGTATCCCATGTGAGCAGCCCCGTACCCACTGGTTTGAGCAGCCTGTTGCGCGTCCTATGATGAATGAAGAAGAGAACCCCGACAAAGAGAATTGCCCGCCGATACACTCACAAAGATCACGGAATGATGACGACTTCGCTGATCTCTTCGAGGACCCTGTCTCGCCAAAGACCACGCCGCAGAAGAACACGCTCTTTCAGGATCTGCTCAAAACACCCACACCAGGCTCCCGGCGCCGTGGTCTCTTGACGCCCAAACGCGGCACTGACGACATGGACTTACTGACGACACCCTCACGTAACATTTTCACACCCCGCGGGACGCGTGCGGCTACGATCGCCCCAGAAACACCCTTCACGCGCCAGCTGAACGCCCTGCTCTCCGATCACCCCATTTCCTCGCCTTCAAACGCCATTGACTTCTCAAACTTCCCTACCTTCAACACACCAGGTCGCCCTGGTGCTCAATTCTCTGACTTCTTACACGACGACTTTCTGTCAAGTGACATGCCAATGCCAAGTTCGCCACCAAAAGGAGGACCACTGGGTCTAGGATTCGATTTATACGAGGACCCGGAGACGGCGACGAATGGAATTTGGGGTGGGGCAGGCATGTTTGGCAACGAGGACTTGATGGCGAATATGGGAAATGGGAGCGATCATGCATCACGACATTCTAGCATGGAATTCAACGACGGACCGGACGCGGCGACACTACTCAAGATGAACGTCGGGGGTATCACTGTTGACTTTGCAGCCATGATTGAGGAGGTTGTTGGTGCGCAGCAGGATGGAGATGATGATGCTGATGCGAAACCGGCCTTGAGCCCTGAGGCTAGTAGTCGAGGTTTAGGATTAACGCCTGAGGGCCCGGCGGCGGAGTAAAAATATCAAAAGGGGAGAAGATGGAATGGCGTTTTACGAAGTATATGTTTGTTATGGACTTTGAGGGTGCTTTTAGCGGGTTGGCATCATCATGGATGAATATGGGGATCTAGATAGGGGCTGGAGCATGCGCTTTATGAGTATGACGGATATGGACACGGATGAAGATAAGGATCTTGTAGCATTAGGATACCCACACATTAGGTGACGATCAGTGCGTTTTAACACACTGTCGGAGGTCGCACGGGGAGGTGCGGAAGCACGAGCATAGCTGAAATCAAGACACATGCAGAACATCTACATACTACAATCCATATTTTGCAAAGCGTGATAAACTCGATAGGAGGCTATGAAATAAGAAGAGGCACTTAGATATCAATTTATAACGTGTACCTTGGTGATTTACTTTTCGTTTCTTTGCTTCACTCTACTGTACCCTAGCAAAACAACACAACCGTGCCTGTATTTCCTCATTTTTTACTTCCTTGACTTTTTTAACCTGGATATACGTCTATATCTACATATACGTATACGTCTACGCGTTGTATCGTGAATAACTATGTTCAGCATAAGTGCAATAATACTAATACCAAGAAAATAATTAATAATCAAAGAGTAATAACAAACCCTGCGCGCGTGCAGGTAGACAACTTTTTTCTTGTTCAACATGTTATTAGTATCAGTAGTAGAGCAGCCATGCTAGGGGTGGTAGGAGACTGCAGTTAGGG